>VTPC01004043.1:0-25870 GCA_011009095.1 Ignelater luminosus
AAAAACAAACTTAATAGATAAGCTGAAGTCACATATTCCCCCTACAAAACTCAAATTCTGGGAGGAATTACCAGTTAGTTCTTCCATTGGAGACAATGGTGACTTATAGCTGTAACAACTGTACTTTTACCTTTGGATATGTATTAGTTATGTTTATATAGAAGCAAAGTTCCTATTGTTGCAATAAATATTTGAAAAATGGCTTTTTTTCTGTTTATCTCCAATTATTCAAATCATAGAAGTTATATTTACGATATTTTCACTCAATAAAGAAAATTGTTTACTAAGTTGAAATGTCCTAACTTTTAATTTTATCAAATGTGAGAAGAATATTAAAGAATCAAAACTAATAAGAATATGAAGTGTTTTCGTTAATAAATTGCATTATAGTTGCACATATAAAATCTGAATTATTGTAGAACTCTTGGCAACATCAATAAAACATTCAAAACATTAATATCTCCAAACTTAAATAATGCAAATAGGACATTTTGTTTAAGGAGGGCAGTATGTACAGTTTAGGATTTTTAATTAGGTAGTATTATTTGAGTGTTACCTTCCACATCACGATGTCTCAGTTGCTATAGAACTGTTTTAGGAATTTTTCCTACAATCATGGTCTTTCTTATTTCGTCCAGCATCACATAGTCTACATTAACAATTTAGTATCCTGAACCTTTGCATTTGAAAATTCAATGATAGCACCATAGTCATTAAGACTATCGTGACGTTTTTCATTACCTCGCTTATTCCAGCCCATATCGTATGAAATAATTATATAACAGTTTTTATTCCTGTTTTCTGTACCTTTTCTTTCATTTATTTTCCTTTATTGTAATCGATTCTTCGACAGCTAGCTGTAAAAGAGAGTAATGATAATAAATGAACAAATGTAATCGATAAGCTTGACATGTTGATAATACAATAAATAAGTAATACAGGACATAATTGCTATTTGACATTTCAGCGTTGAGTGACAGACCCTGTATAACAATATCGTTTTAAAAAAAGAATGTTTATCTTTCCTCCAAATATCCGTTCCTGACAATGATATCGGTTGTAAAAGCATATCAGATTAACCACTTCCCCCTAATTAAAATTATATTATTACAAATTGGGCACTAATCCTCGTTATTAAATATCTAGACCTACAGCCAGAAATAAGATTTGAAATCTGCGTGCAAAACCGAGAAAACAGTTTTAGTTTCCAAGAGTAATAAATTTACCCAACTTGCTGGTTAGATACTTAAAAGTTTGTTTTATAACACGTCAGACAATTTATATTACGTATTTTAAAAAGAGTTTATAGCTTGAGCTACTGATGTCTTCACAAAAACTTAAAAAACATAACAAATAAATTGACGGATGTGAACAGGTAAACAAAAAATGTTTTGTTAAAATGATTCCGATCTGATCTAACTCTTTCTTTATATAACTCAAGAAAATGTGAATGCTAATTTATTCCAAAACAATTGTCTGCAGTAAATTCTATTGGCGATGATTAGAAAGCATGCAGTGGCTACAATATTTAGGCCGAACTTACACGTGCATGTCATTAGTCCACAGAAACCAGAGAATACTTAGCACACAGAGCAAGCAATATTTAAGTCGATTAAGTCAAGAGATTGCTTATTCCACCAAACTGCCCCGAAGCCTGCACTATTGAAATATGTTGAGTTACTTACATTAAAAAACGTTTTTAGAAAAGTGTTGAAACTGTAAGTAATCTGAAAATTTTAGGCTGCCACTGACTGCAGTCGTTCAAAATCTAATGCGTAACGTGCAAAAGAATGTGAATTAATTGCCAAAACAAAAGATAATTATATTCTCGTTGATTACTAATTATTAAAAAAATATTAGTAAAAGATAATAGAAAGCAGTATACAGAGCGTTTTATAGTAGGTGCACATACATTAAAACCAGATTATACACACCAAAACTAGAGGGCATGTCTCATCCGATAATTAAGTTTTCAAAGGTCTTTTGACTCAGATCTTGTGAATTTTTATCTTCTGGTTCATTTCAAACTTAGGGTATACCAAGTGTAAGGAAGCAATTGATTGGGGGAATTTTTAGGGCAATAGACCATATTCGGAATAAGCCTCTGCTGTACTCGGGTTTACAAATTACTTCTTTGTCACTGTAATGCATATATTCAAAATGAAAAAGATATTTTGAGCATTTGATGTTAGTAATTGTATAAGTTTTTCGCTTGTTACGTCCATTTTAAGTTATTGGAAAAAAAGAATTATATCACTCTGTATATCGGAAACAAAGCACTTTAGGATTCGGTTTTACAAGAATTTTCTTCTATTTATATTTGGTTAAAAAAAGTTAAAAGACAAAACTATTTTACTGCATGCTAGTGCATAGTCTGAGTGGATGATTTACAAACGCTGTAAGCTATACAAGTTTAAAATTTTGATAGGTACTTCAAATCATCTAAAAATCTTGATGCAAAATGCGTTTTAAAAAAAAAGTTTTAGATATTATGACAAAAAACGAATTGAAAAATGCCTATGCATATGAAACTCAACGCACTATTGACTAGGACAAGTAGAAGTACTGGAACAAAGGTAGCTTGTTGATAGATTCGCGTAACTTAATAAGTATTTGCTGATACGTATACCCTTTTGTTACGCCCTTCTATGGCCTGTGCAATTTTTATAATGTACAGAGCAGGGAGAACAATTAAAGCTCGATAAAATATATTATAGTACGTATAATGTACGTAATAAAAGCTGCTAATTTTAAGTGTTGATTTCTTCTTTGCAACATAGAAAAACGTAATAACGGTTGCTGAGTTAAAAACTTTAACATAAGTGAAGTCACTCTAGTGCACAATCATGAATAAATAATCTTGAGCTTTACAAGTTTAGGTTAAAATCATTTAAAAACGTTAATAAATCTACTAAGAAGTGAGAATAATCCAACAATTGTTCATTCGGTTATTGTCATTGTCATTGAACTTGTTCCTGAAAAGTGGATAATTTTGTCTAAGTCGCCAAATTAATGGCCTCATTTATTTACTAATAAAACATAATTTTGCAATTCAAATTTCATTAATTATAAAAATATATTTTGTAACGAGACACAAAAAATTCGCGTACGACGATCTTGGGCCCGACGGAACACATCATTCGAGAGATACTTTGTGAACGCGTGAATCTAAAATACAGTGTATAGAAGACAACCGAAGCGATTTCAATGACTTCCTTAACTATTATCATCTTAAAAATCTCAAAACAAAGAGATATTTGATTGATGGATATTATTTTGATATCTCTAGCAGTTTTAACAAACAATGATAAGCATATCAACTTTCAAAGCTAGCGGTTTCAAATACTGCAATTTTTATTTCTAAATACCATAATATTAAAGATTTCGTTTAATTCCGATGACGTTAACGGCATAAAAAACTTGAAAATTGTGTTCTTAACATAAAAAAGACGTCTTCTAGCTTTTCGGCAACTTACGGCATTTTTACAAATTGTAAGGTGAGCATCCACCCAGGCCAGGTTTTCATTTAAAGGCTGTTGCTTTCTAAATGGAGGTTTCCACGAAAAGCATAATAAATAGAGTGGACTACACTATAAAATAATATTAGTGCATGTCCCAGCGCGGAATAGTATTAATTACGTGTATTAAATATTCATAGAGGTTTTAAAGGTCGCCTTTTACAAGAAGTGGACCTCATGTCTTCCTAATTTTCAATAGTACACAGTATATATTTTACATATTGTGTTTTGGTAATAATCTTAGTATAACTTTTATTTCATTGCTTTATTTACTACAATCATGCGGTTATAAAGAAAAATTTAAAAATGAAATACCTATGTTCTTATCTGAAAATGTTCATTCTGAAAAATATCTAGTGGTTTTGTAGACAAAGATATTAGCCAAAAAAGCACTCAATGTAATAAAATTTAATTTCAAACAGAAACATAAATTTAAAACCAATTCAATTTTTTATAAACAAATAAATTTCATATCAAGAGTCAACTTTTAATATTGCAGAACCTATCGACCATCAGTAAAAATTCCAGGCATTTGTTATCTCTTTATTTGGCCACACGTGGTCGTTTCCTTATATTCTATTTTTACTGGACATGTTCAAACTTCTGATAGGTCCCGAGTTGTGACAAAAACTTGCATATTCAATTTATCACAACACATGTTACTGATAACTTTGTTGGTGTTTTGGCTTAAATCCGAACGACTATAATTTATTATATAGGTAGTCCTCGAATATTCATCATTGTTAAAAGGCAACTTTGAAATTAATTTTCAGAATAATTAGTTTAAAATCTTTTAATTTGACGCACTGATATATTTCAATCTTGAACAAGCATGGAGAACGCTGGGTATAAAGAGCTAAATATTAGTCAATAACTGTTTTAGGGTGACTTTATTAATATTACAAAAACTGGTTGTTATTAAATTATTATAATTAGACCTACTGTTGTTAAGACTTTGTATTTACAACTTGCGCAGTTACCTTTTGATATTGAAAATAGTTTTTGTTTGAATTAAATTATATAACTAAAACAAAGTCAGTCAATGTAACTTTTTGCTTATCTCTTATTTAAAGAAGTAAAGTTTTTCTTTTTCAGTTTATTTTTACTTTAATTTATAATTTCCATTTAGGAGTAATGCTACTGAAATTTTAAAAACCAACATTTAAATAATTCAAAAAAATATTTCTTCATCGCATTTTAATTAATATGTGAACGCACATGCATGCCTGTTAAAGACTTAATATTTAAAATATTTCCTAAAATGCTTTAACAGTTTTATTTTTATCTGTGTATAGCAATAACAAAAAGTAACTTTTTGTCATTTTTATAGATGGCAGTTTTAATTCTTTTTATTATTTAAAATTCCTTCTTTGAAAAATAACGATAATTTATTTTACTATTATAGAAAAAAGTATCTTTATAATTTTTATTTAAAAAAATATTCTGTCTATTTAATCAGTAATTACTGACTGAGTAATATCAGCAAATTCTTACATTATTTACCTTTTAGAATTAATTTAAAAAAGTTTGCATTTATGTAAATGACCTACTTACTAACATCAATGACAACTTTTTAAAAACAAGTGCAAGTAGGTTAAAGAAAAATTAAAGTTATTCAAAACTAAAACGTGATGGCATTTTTATACAAATTAAATTTCTCGTAAATACCAACAAATGAATAGCACAATAGTTTAATAGCCGCATGAATATCAAAGAAAGATCTACAAGTTGCTTTCTTTCAGAAACTGTACCTCCTAACGTAAGAAAAGTAAGGAAAAATAACTTCAACTACAAAAGTAAAAGTAATTACAACATTGCAAATCTAGTGTCATTTGCAGTTGTACTATGTAGGTAAGTGTTCGACAAACAGAGCTAAATAAATAAGATAAATGAAAAACTTTTTCAGTATTTACTCACATTTTAACTGCTGCTGAAACTTTTCATTACGTTTTATTCTACGCTCCATTGTTCACTATAAAATGTTATCGAACTTCTTTAATGTATATTACAATACAATAAACACACTTAAGAACAATATCAACCGCACAAGATAAGTTTTAAAAGTTTTTAAAACAATCTCAAACAAGTTTAAAACTTTTTATAGAACTAACACAGAAACTTAAAACACCTGTTACCTCATAAATTTGTCATAATTCTTTTACATAATACGAGAAACCTTATTTTATCTCTTATCATCGAAGTAGTTATGCACGGACCTCGCGACTGCTTTATCAACCGTGCGCCTTTGCTACTTGTGGGGGTGTCGAATCAACACTGTGCCGCCAACATCACGTATTCGACAACCTCAAAGCAGTGCGCAAAATCACTAAAAACTTTATAGCAAATAGAAAATTTACGCAACCCATTGTGATTTGTAATTACCGGTAGTCGATACCAAAACTTATTAAAATCCAATTTTAAATTATGACTTCATGATTCAAACAATGCGTGCACTCGTTATTCTCGGTCTGGCAGACCGTTTCCGGCGAAAACGCTATTTTCTCACCTTAAGGTCGTTCTTTTTAATCGAAAATTTTATTTGCGGCAACAATTAATAATCAATAAAATTTAGGCCGAGCCAATTGGGTTTGACTATTAATATGTACAGGATGTTACGAAAGAGACCGGCGCGTTCAAATAATAAATGCTTCTAAACTAATTTTAATCCATACCTACATAATATGCAAGTTCTACATGTACCGTCGCAATTGAGTTGTCGACTCAGATGCTAGATTTTTAATGGAATCCTTTTTTAGGAAATCATAAAAGATACAAAGTTGATTGAATTATAAAAAAGTTGATCGTTTTAAAAGATACTTTAGTGCCTTTTTGTATTTTCACAAAACTTCACCGTTTATTAAACAATAGCTGCCAAAAGCGAAACTATTCGATTTGTGTAAAAATTCAGAATCTCTCTAATAAACTGAAATACAAAGAACTTATGAAAATAAAATTTTAGGCTATAGGGTCAGTTTTTTGAAAGAAATAATGAGATTTGCTTTTCATTTGTGTCAAGTCGTTGCAAATACGGTTCTGATAATAAACACATTATTTACAAAAACCTATACAAAAATATTTTAATTTTTGACAAAAAACATTAACAATACAAATGGTCGCTTCCTGAATCTAAAGACTGGTCTAACCGTATTTTACCCTTTTTCTTTTTTTTTCCTTGTTTCTTTCTTCCTAGCCTGCAATTCGGACTATTGAGTACGGTAGCAAGCTGTCTGCCACGTTTCTTGGTTACCACTACCGTGCTTGTTTTTGGAACTGTCAAAATATCTTCATCAAGTAATTTTCCTGGTGTCATCTTCAACTGTAGAAATGTCGGAGCAATGAAAACATCACAGGGCTACGGCATAGAAGGACGATTGATGCTGCTGTTTTTTGATTGGGCTTCATTGGACCGAAGTTAAGAAGGTGAAGGGAACACATTTATGGCAGCTGTGCTTGAACACGACTAGATTTTGCGTCTTGCTCTATTTGAACAGCAACATATGTGTAGTGCAAGACACCATTCGAATTAAATGGTAAAATACCTAGAATGTTATTGTTATTAGTACTAAATATTAAGTATTATTTTATTATTAGGTATTACCTGTGGCCCTAAACCCAGACATGTCATTTTCAACAGTTGCAGATTTGCTCCAGGCGAAATCAAGAAGCTTTCCAACTTGTAACCTCGTTAATTGCCTATTTGGGTTTTTTTAAGAAGCTGTCACAAACCGCATAGTGGTGGTTTTTAAATGATTTACAAAAGTGTCCTATTGAGCGGCTGTCAATAATGAGTCGTATGATTCTGCAAACATAGCAAAATTATGTTGTGCTCTTCACAATATTCCGGTACCTTAACCCAGTTTGTGTACAATGTCTGGCCATAACAATTAGTAAGACTGTGTTTGCTGGTTTCCTAGGCAAAAACTGCGATAAAAGCCAACCTTTAAAAATAGTGGCATTGATATATGCTGATGTCCGTGACATAGCAATCTGAGAGCTGGCTGGCATTCCATTCAAAATTCATCCTTCCTGTTTTTGCCTTTAAATATACAAAACGACGAAAGAAACATCCCCTTTGCATTGCTGCATGCAACAACTGAAATACTTAGTTCCGGCTTGTTCACCTACGGTAAGAAAGGAAACCTTCTTAGAACCTTTTTCTGCTAAGATTTGGGCAATGGGTAGGTTCGTTGTTGAGCTGCAAGTCGGCCCTATTAAGGTTGAATATACATATTGGAATGTTTATGATGGAGATTATTTTTAGAAAGAATTTCTTTAATAGTGCAAAACAGTGTTTTACAGCCGCCTGATTCATACCACTAGGTAGCTCCAGCAACAAAAATCCTTTCAGCTTTTTAAATAGACAGATCTGGATGGCGTTTCAAAAATGAGTTTAACCAGTCATAGCCAGCTTTGCCCTTTTCTGTATTAAAACTGTGTTTTAATCTTAGCCTCTTGGCCAGTTGAAAAGCCCATATTTGGACAAATTCTCTGTTTGCAGCAAACCCAAATGTTTGCAGTCTTTTATTTGCCGAAACAATTTAAATTCTACGTCGACACCCAAACATGATGCCAAACCAACTCTATTATGTTTCATTGCATCAAACTTCCTAATTCTATCTTTTAGTATTTTATTTATATAGCTCTGCAGGCCATGTAGGCCTAGGGCTTATTTTATATACAATATTACCGTTAATGACAATCTACATCCGTTTCTCTGATGCTTCTTTAACTATTTTTTTCCATGTTTTTTTTCTCTAGCTTTATCTTTCCACTCTGTTATATTTAGCATTTGCAGATCTTCCTTTACACTGTCCATCTATCTTTTACTTGGTCTTCCTTTTTCCAATGGGTTTTCTATTTAGAACCATTTTAGTCATCCTGTTCTTTTCCATCCTTTCCACACGTCTTAGCCATTTTATTCTCTGTGCATTTATAAACGTCTTTATTTTCTGTTCCTTATACACAGTTTCTATTTCCTCATTTGTTTTTTTTGCCATTGATTTTCTGTATTTACACCACCATATATCGCTCTTAACATTTTTCTTTTCCAACGTTCTATTTCTTCCGCATCTGATTTTTTCTATACCCATGTTTCAGTAGCATACTATGTTGCTATTGGTTTAATTACAGTTGTATAAGTCCATTCCTTTGTTTTTCTAGATACACACTTAGATTTTATCAACGTGTGTATCGTTCCAAACTTTCGATTTTCTTTAGCAATTCTTGCCTTTAATTCTTGATTTTCCTTTCCATCCTCCGTGACTTTAACCCCCAGATATGTAAATTCTCGTACTTTTTCAAATGTATGTTCTCCTTTTCCTATTTGTAGTTTTAGATGCGCTTTCTCCTGTTTTTGTGTATCACCCATTACCATATATTTCGTCTTCTACTGATTTATTCTTAAACCATACTTTTTTGCCTTTTCTATTATTCTTTTTATAACCTTTATTAGTTCAGTCATCAGCAAAGACTATCGTATACACTGATAGTCGTTCTTGAGTATTGTTTCTTTTGTTTCGACTTGACTTTTTCTGATCAACTTCAAGTACCAAAATAAAAAGTACTGTTGATAGCATCTTTCAGTATGGTCTTAGGAATTACGTAATATCGACTGTTCACTCCCATTGTTCCATTTTTTATACACTCCACAGCTTTTTCCAACGATTCGGTTGTTATTTTTGCGTTTATAAACAATAGGCGTTCTTATCAATCTGAAACGATGATGATAGCTTTCAGTATATTATATTATACAAACTTACTTTTAAATAACAATTTTTAAGTTTTGATTGTGGGCAAACTGTCTCATATAAACGTGGTCGAATTGTGTAAACCAAATTGCCGGCAAAGATTGACCACTTTATGGTTGCAAAGCTAAAGCAAACTAATGTGTGTTTTTGAGGTTATAACCAAATTTCATGTATATTCTAAAAGGTTTGAAAGGTGTTAAATCGTAAGTTCAGATACCTCTATAAACTTTTGTATTATCTTCATAGTATCAGAATCAACCGAACCAAATTTTATTGATTTGGTTTTCAACTTAAGTAAGTTAATCAATTTATTTTTTCAACTTTTCATTTCTTACAATCTATTACAAAAGCTCTTGTTTGCCTGTTATGGAACGATATATCTTGATCTTTACAAGAACAAAAGATTGTCTTTAATAAAACTTTACAAAATACAATAACAACTTCCAAAAGCATTATTACATCATTAAATAACATTTAAAGTAATCTTCATTAAAGTCTATAAAACTCAAGTAGGCGTTGTTAAATAGGCACCTCATAGATTAACAGAAAACATGACGAAACCACTGTTTTTGAAAACAATTAAATAAACATTACAAACTAAAAAAAAAACATTTGTGGAATGAACTACTAAAATTGAAGAAGCAGTTAGTGTTGCCAGAATTAACAAATTATTTGAAAAACTCTTTTTTCTTGTCTTTGTCTGTACATTGAGGTGGATGCACTGTTTGTTGAATTGAAAACTTGCTTGAAACACTCTGCCGTTTTATCACTGTCTGTATAACTGCTGGAACCTTTTGAGGTTGAAGTGTAGATAGTAGTGTGTGTTGAATTAAAACGCTGCTTCCAGATCTTGACTTTTTAGTAACTGATTCCTCAACATACTGTTCAGCTGCTGCTGAGGATTTCCAGTCTTCAACATATCAGCTGGCGACCTTCTAAACGAATGCCCAGTGCAACTTTTAGGCATTTCCACTTTTAAAAACTCAGCTTTCTTTTTGGAACTCTACCAGTTTTATGAATACCTACAAGCTGCTTCCTACATTTATAATTTCTGTGGTCTACCAAAACACGTCGACTTTGTGAACCGGAGCGGAGGGCCGAAGTTCTGCGTATTGTCTATTATAAAGCACATCCGTGATAGTTAATTTTCGAGAAGATGTATTTTTTGTGTTTTCTAATGTAATAATTATAAATCGATCAGTATCCTGAATATTATCTAAATGCAGCAAGAGAAGCTCTTCGCGGTAGTAAGAAAATTTCAAGTCGTGGGACAATCTTTTCCAGTAAAAATTGGCTGTCGAATGTTTCTAGAAGAAATGTTGTTATTTGCCCCGTAATCATTACATTTACTTTCTTCGACTTACAACATTCTGATTTTCTCATCAGAACATTAAAAAATTTCCATATCTGTAAAAAGCACGACTATTAAAAATCTAAGGTTATAACTACCTAGAAATGTCTATACGGTGTGTCCACATTTTGGTGCTCACCACTGGTATCTCGGTTATTAGAAGACATAGAGCAACGGTTAAATAAGAGATGTTATGTAGAATTTAATACTGGCAAAAAATCTCATTTCAAATTTATCCCAACGTTTTTAAATGTTAAGATATTTTGAAAAAACCAAAATTTGCCGATTCAATAACTCGATAACACCTAATGTGGCCGCTTCTAAAGTTTTACAATGTTGAGACCCTATTTTAAGAAAAATGTTTTTGTGTCAACGGAAGCCCCTGATTGTTATTTGTTTTCAAGTTATTAGCGCTATCTTTTGTTTTTCATAGGCAGCCATATTGGATTGTTGGTTCGTTAGGGTAAATTTGACATGAGATTTGTTGCGAGTATTGAATTCTACATAACATACCTAATTTAACCGTTGTTCTATGTCTTCTAACAACCGAGATACCAATGGGGAACATTGAAATGTGGACACACTGTATTTTCAAGCAAGTCTTTAGCATTGATACTTTTGTCCACAAACTGTTTGGGGCAAAATGTTTTGATAACAGAGTAAAACATTTTCATTCACAATCTCAATATACATATCTGCTTTGATGCCACGGGTTAAAACTTTTATATTCTTTTTGATATCTATTTCTGGTTTTAGCATGCAACAAATCAAGGGCATGCTACAGTCGGAACTTCCCGTATATCTTCCGAAATCTCGATATTTTTCATTGATGAATTTTCTCAAAACCAATTTATGTTTCTGTTGCTACAGTAAAGAATTTGTTTAAGGCTTAGGTTACTGCTGCTTTTATTTATGAAATTAAATTATACCAAAAAAGAAAAAACATTTAAACTAAACTCTTGAATCTGTTGTAGTCCAGATTTTATTTAAATAAAATGAGGAGTGTTTGAAATTAAATTTAAATCTGACATTTGTAATGTCGAAGTGAAAAAATCAAATTGGTTTTAATACCTTTAAAAGTGGCTTTACAAAAACTGTTGAACGACATACAGTCGATATTGCATGTAGCAGACTTGGATATTTTATTTGCCTCAACCTATCGACCTCAGCCACAAACCTATCCTTTTCTGTTCTATGCCTAATATCGGTCTGATATTAATTTGTTATATACCTTGCGATCAAATAAAATTAATCAAGTACGCCGTAAAATGCGCACATTTCTTCAGTTGGCATAAATGAAAGTAAAATAAAAACAAAATTTTAATTTGACAGTTTATAAACAAAATTGTGAATCAAATTGTGTACCAAAAATTGAAATAAAGTTATTATTATTTATTTTAGATTTTATTGTTTGATGTATCTAAATTATATACAGCCACAAATTGTTATTCAAAAATGTTCTTTCATCAGCATACAATGATCATTATTGAAAGTTATTTTCGTAACGGTGAGAAATTAGAAAATGATCAATGGTCTTATTCCATCCCGTTGTAGAACTATAAAAAATCATTTCGGAAAAGTGGTTCTGTAATGAGTGAAGCAGGTAGTAGACGTCTAAGGAAAAGAGTACATGAACAAATTGAGGATGTTCGACAACTTATGCTTCAATCTCCAAAAAAAATCACTTTGCCGGTTAGAGCAGGAGACTGGATTATCATACGGCACTACTTTTCTTACAAAATTTCTTTTGTTCAAGAACTTCGACCACTCGATTTTTTAATGATAATTGACTATTGTTGTTGGTTTCACGGTAGTTTAAACAATAATGGCATTCTTGACATTCTTTAGTGATTAAACATAAATGCATTTATCAGTCGTGTCAAATCGCAAAATGTAAGAATATGAAGTTCGGACAATTCTTACGAATTTCTAGCACTTCCTCTAAATCCGCAGAAGGTTGGTATTTGGGTTGCAGTTTCTCAAAGATGGATTGTTGCATCATTTTTTTCCATAATACTATTACAGCTGCAAGGTATAGGAATGATTTGTTAGACCCTTTTATAGTACAATTACATGATGACGAACTGCGAGAAGGTTTCTTTCAGCAAGACAGTGCTACAACACACAAAAATTGAGAGACGATGCCTGTTTTGTAAAAATTCCACGATCGATAGCAGAATTATCAATTTTCGCCCGAGGTCTTCAAATTTAACTGTATAAGGCTATATTGCGTTACCATACCGTTTTTAAAAGTCCACTTCATAATCTAGAAGTGATGAAAGTAATTGTGAATACCTGTAATGTTATTAACAATCCTCAAACACTTGCAAATGCATACCGGGTGGCCAAAAGTCTGAAAACGATTAGTTATCTCGAGATATACACTTCGAATTAGAAAGTTACGAAATATTTGTTTTTTTAACTCACCTGAACCTATAGTTCTAATAAATTCAACTTCTATTGCTTTTACTTTTTTTTTAAATTTCTTATTATAATAGTTGTAAAACCAATGTTATACAGTTGTGTCTCGCAATACTTTATTTTACTGCACAAACTGCAACTGAATAAAAAGCAATAGACTAACATAACCTTCATCTTTTCGCATGTGAGTTTTCTGTATTATCGGTCGATATATAACTCAGTGGTGTATCCTTACCAACCTAATGCTAAATTCTCGACTTTTTCTAGTTGATCATACGGTACTATTTCGTGTTGTATTTTGCAGGTTATCCGTCAAGGAACATAAGTATCAAAATTAAAGGAAATTAAACAATTCTCGTTTTTAACGAATATCTAGTAGTTGTGGAATTTTTTAAAAAATAAGAGTGTCTGCATTGCCATACGAATTGATTTGGTCGGAATTCTTACGCCAGAAGCGGAGACACAGAAAGAGAAGTAAAAATATTAAAGTCACTGACAGGTTTAAAACTTCCTTTCATAATCTATAAGCAACATGACACCCTTTCGAGTAAAACCGAATTTCTCAAATTTTGTCTCTAATACACAAACGCCTATTTTTCAGAATGAAAAGAAACATATACAGAAACAAAATATTATTTATTTCGTGCATACCAAAAATCATAAAATAATATAAAACTACTCAAAATGTCTACCCTTTGCTTTCACATACTTCTTCAAGCTGCTTTCACCAAATCAGCCTTTAATGATTCGATATTTTGATGAGGTTTAGAGCAGGCCTTCTCCTCCAAAACAGTCCATAAGCAGTAGTCCAAAGGATTAAGGTTCGGACTTCCACAGGGTCAATCTTAAGCAACGATAAATTCCAGTAAATTTATTTCTAACCAGCGTTGTGCCGGTTTTGCTTTGTGCGCGGGCGCTGAATCTTGTTGGAATATCCAGTGCTTATTTACAAATAAGGTATCGCTTCAAGGCCATACCACCTTCTCCAAAATGTTGCTCTGGTAGTTCGCCGCCCGCGTTTTGACCCCTTACTTACAAAAATGCAGTTGAGTGACCCTTTCGTACGACACTGAATGATGACCTAATTCCACTTTTGTGATTTTCTCATCGGCTTCCCGAAAGCTGTGGGCATAAACCTTATTATTTTGCCTGTTAAACTTTTAAATTAAATCTTTTCATTTGTGAACAGAATGTGTTTGCGTCCAGCGCTCGTGTGTCGCCGAAGCAACTTCTTCATTCGCGTGGCTCTAATATTTCACAATGCAGCTGTTAACCGTTGTCGAGTGCTTCTACGCTAAGCTGCGAGTCTTAGGTTTTTCTTAATGATCCTCGATATGGTTCTGAGAGGGATCTCCGTTTTTCAAACCAAAATCTTTTGCTTGTAAAGTGGATTTCTGCAAATCCGCTAGGCCACAGCTTTAATGGTGGCTTTCGTCCGAGTTTCCCGTGGTCGACCATTTCTAGGCCTGTCGTTGACAGAGGACATCTCATTGTACCGACTTATAGCTCGGTAGATGATTTTTAACTGTTTCAGCAAGTTGCAAATCTTCACTGGTGTTTTATTGCACTTGTATAAAGCAATTAGCGCGATACGGTTCTCTTTATATGTTGTGTTTTCTTTTCTGGTATATTTTAAATGGTGTTTTATTTGATATTGTTGTTTTAAACCTCATTTTTCTGTAGTGGCATTCCTTAATTTTGCAGGTGTCAAATGTCGTTTTGACTTTAATCAACTAACAAATGTCACTTATTAACTATTCTTTGTCATTAATCATCTTGGAAAAATTTCAAATTTGTCAATCTTGACATTAGATTAATATTTTGGTTCATAATATATTAGCTATATTAATTTAATATTTAATTAGATCGATGGAATTAATATAAAACATTCGCTCGTCAAGCCAACTAATCTTTGGCAGAGGTTTCTAGTCATTGGCATGTTTAGTATTCCAGTGATTGGCACCCATAGGCAACATAGGAAAATATTGAAAGAAGATTAATATGAATTTGACATTACATTTTCTAGATAGGAAAGCTTTTAAAAATACTAGTGATACAAAATCAAAATAAAATAGTTACTAGTAACAAAAAAAATTATAATCAAAAAATAAGGAACAAAGCAATTTTTTTGTATATTTCCTTCTTCTTTAAACATCCATAATGCTGTACTCTAGGGCATTTTATGCACTTAATGCCTAAGTTAATTTTGTAAATTTTATTTACGCAAATAAAGCAAAGTCCACTACAAACTAGCGTATTGTTTCTTAAATTTAAATCATTTCTTCCGTCATCTATACCATCATCACTGTCGTCTGCGTAGAGGAACTTCTTACAATCTTCTTGAGTTTTTCTCCAGTAAAGCATTTTGATCATTTTCTGGAAGTTTGGAATCAATCAAGATGTTTTGTAATATACTGATTTTGTTAGAAGATTCTTTTGATACAAATTTAGTAATTTAATGGTTTTCAAGTTTGTTGTCAATTTTAGATGTACATTGATTTTGGTTTATCTCAGTCCTTCTACCTTTAATTTTTATGGATTTCTTCTTTTTATTTCTAATGAATTGTTTTCTAGCTTTCTCCAGTTCTTTTTTCAGTTTTAGCTTTCTTCTTTCATACATTTTTAAAAGCCGTGGAAGTAATTACGTATGGTAATCTTTATCTCTGACTTTTTACAGTCCTTACTAGTGTTCTTTGTCACACTAAACAATTTTCTGTGTTATCGTTTACGCTACTTTTTACGCAAGTCTGATTGCATTGCATAAATCGGTTATTAGTACAGTTTTTCATAGTTTTTGTACCTGCAATGTTTTGATCGCGAATTGTGTCATTCTGGTTGTGCTCACTGTCATTGATAGATTTTGCTTGTAGATGTTTGGTATTGCGAAAGAATTCTTTATAGATTTTTAGTAGAATAAGTGCATCTTCTACTAAATCTCTAGCCTCCATCTCTTGGTTTTTTGCACATTCTTCAAGTCTTTTTAGTTTTACTTCTCCAACAAGTTGAATTGAAATTGAAAGTTGATTGACGTAGTAGGTAAAATTTCATCTTGAGATATATCCCCTTGACGTACTTTATTTTTACCAATGCATTTAGACAAATCTATAGAATCTACACTCCAAGGAAAAATATGCCTTAAATCCGTTTGAAACCATTTTTGCAATTAATTCAAACAACACATCATTTAAGATCGGAGCAAAGCTAGATTTATTAATTTTTTTGAGAAGATTATTTATTTTCCATCCCAAAACTCTATGTTTACATGGAGCCTTAAGCGGTCTAACACATGATACGTCGGCAGGTTGAAGAATTCTAGTTGCGTTAGGGTATAAAGCAACTTAAACTATGCTTACTAACTTGGTAGGTTAGATGGGTTTTATGTCCGCCTAAAAAATAAATGATGGGAAATCCTACTGACTTCTTTTTCAAGTAAGACTAGAGAATGTTAGCGACATATTCATAAAACAACTTGGACTTCATCCAGCCGTCTTCGAACATTCCTGAAAATTACAACATTCATAAATAATATTAATTACGATTATTTATACGAGTATATCATAATAAAAAGTGCAAACACTAGCTCATTCTCCATTTCTTTCGAAAGTTCTCTGATATAATGAGGTTTTATATACTTTTTATATGGATAAATCACCATTGGTGATGTAATATTATCTGTTGCAGCAAACGTAAGCATTACCGTTATATTGGCATTATTGTTTCCTTGTTCCACCTCATATACGTCTTTTGCACTTCTGGGGGCCAGGACTTTGTCAGTTTTGGGACAGAGATGAAAACATGTTTCATCACCGTTATAAACACCTGAAGGATCTTGTAATATATTGTAAAAGTCTTTTTCTCTCAGATACTGTTCGATATCTGCAAACCATTTTAGTATATCCAATTCAGCAACGTTTCCGCTAGCTTTAGTAACAGATTCTAAGATTTAAATCTAACATTTCATTTGTGTATTTGCATTTTATTTATTTTATTTTATCCCAAAATATACTTAATAAATGGTTTTATGTTTCTTGGTAGTTAATCAGATCATTTCTTCATTGTAAAAATACTTTATCTAGGCTTCATTTATGAAATTCGATACATCGTTTTATCGTCGAACGTAGTTTCATTCTAGTTCAAAATTGTTTATACATTTCGGGTGTATTTTTCTGCCGCCGCCGATTCGGGGAATAGTTTATTTACATTTTGGCTTAGTCTGCTGGAAGAAATGCTGAGTTATTGTTTTACAAAAGACCGTATCAGATTGGAATAACTATGTGTGGTAACTTTCCATTTTTAATGCATCATTTGTGTTTTGTTTCCTGGTACAGTGTATAACTGGCTTTTTATATTGTGTCAAATTTGCCATGTGCAAAATCATTTAGAATTTCTGGTCAGACTCGAACTTAGTCTTTTAACGAGACCGGTTGTCCTCCCTTTAGGGGACAAACATGTGGTTTATGTGGTTATCTTTGTGAGGTTTTGGGTCAGATGTTTGTCACAAAATTTATCGGCTGCGAATTCACCTTTTTTGTGGTTGCCATGGTGAACTATAAGAGATGGGCTCCGATAGGGTTGAATAATTGCGGATTTTCGCCGACGACGTCTAGAATTGGCAAGCTAAGAGGTGTCACCTGTCAATTTTTAAGGTTGCGGAACGTTAGTCCAACAAATACAGTTGGGATCGCGTAAAGTGACCATCTGGGTGCCCAGGAAATGAGTGTATTTAGTTTTGGTTATTTTTCTTCCGTGTGTCCGTGATCGAACTCTCATGACCCCAATATTCTTGTTTGTGTTCATCGTATTGACAGTTTTCTTAAAAACTGTTGTGATGGTTAACTTCGTTCAGCTGAAGAAACAATGTAGTGAACACTGAATATTTAGTTTTTGTTTGTTATGGATTTGTGTTGAAAGACGCTTGAACTCATTAGTGTCACGTGAATTTTTGCCCTAATAAGAAAAGCCGGCGGCCCCTGCTTTAGCCCCAACTTGTGGATATCTTCCCTGGTGCATCGCTAACAGCGTGTTAAAATCTTAAAAGACCCAGGAAAGAGTAGTATGTAAGAAATATCTTTTTGTTTTTGTTTAACATCTATTTTATGCAAGTAAGGTTAATAACCTTCTGTTAAACATATTTATGAAAGTCTTTTGATTGATTTTTCATTATTTTATTAGTTTGTAATTTGAACGTTCACGGGGAATAATAGTTGGTTTATAATATATTTTGCGTTCTGTATTTTGAAATACTTTTAAAAGTTATCATTTGTTCATATATTTTAATTTAGAAAAGTTAAATTATAGCGGATTATATTTTGTAATCAAAATTTATTCTTTAACATTTGGCGTTTAATGATTTTTTTTGTTTGTTATAAGATCTAAGAAATCTTTATGTTTTTTGTTTGTAAATTCAGTTCTACCCCCCTCCGGGAACAACTTTTGAAGCATAATCTCGTCTATTATATTTTCTTGTGTTTTTACGTTAAGTTACTAACCCCTTTATTCATTTGTTTTTAACATATTTTTTTATTTTTTGCTTTTGAAATTAATTAATTCTAGTAAAGTTTAGTTTTGTTGATTTGTTGCAAAATAGAGTGTAAAAAGGTTCATTATATAATTATTGTGTGTTTAATAATGTAGGCTGTCAGATGAATCACTAGAGAACCAGTAAAATTTCTAAGATTTATTATTCTATTTAACTCATATCGTTTTGGTAAGTAATAGGGAGCATTAACTTAACTCCTTTAAGATTTCACGTGTCTAAGGTAAAGAATTCAAAGTATTAAGTTTTATTGCAAAATTATCTTTATAATGCTATGTGTTCATTGCATACGTTTCATAAATTTATTTGTATACAAAATGATATTTTATAGAGCCATATGTACACAGGGTGTTGTTCTGTAAGGGACTTATATACAGGGTGTTAGTTCACGAGAAACTGCGTGGGCTAGCCATTGGAACCCTATGACCGGCAGTTTCTGGCGCCCTTAATTGTGAACATCTTTTGGACTTGTCAAGAGTTTTTGGTTGTGTGAGCTTTCTTTTTCATTTTGGTTAAAGTAAGTGTAGCTAGGACCACCCCGTCTTCGACTTTAGCTACGGGATTGAACATCCTCCGTCATCCGTAACGATCCTTAAACTTCTTTTTCAGCTTTTTCCCGTTACAATGTCTTCTGGTCTTTTAGGAAATCCTTTCCCATGACTATCTTTAATCCATTTGACTAATAATTCTTCTTTAATTTCGGTGAGGTACGTATTCGGTCCATGTCGTGTTTTGACGAATTTTGTACTTGATCGAAATTGTAAAGTAGTTTCTGGGATTCCGTACTTTTTAGTCACCAACAATTTTTGAGCTCCACGTTTTATTTCAGCTACAGCAACTAAAGAGGTTTTTTAGTGCATGCCTTTGTATATTTCTGAACAAAAGAAATTAATTTCAGCATCTGAAATTAATAAATACAATCGTTTTTTCAAAGACTACAATTTATGGTAATGCCAATGACTAAAAAAATAGAAAAAATTAATATATCTAACGATTGACATTCATGCCAATAACTAGAATTATGAGTTTTTAAATTTCAATAGTTGGCACCACAAGAAAAGAATTATTAGGTTAAACATCATGTTTATTAGAAATAAGCATTATGTATCATAAAAAACTACTGCCATCTGTATATTTTGGAAAGTATCCGTTTTAGACGATTCCCAAGCAAGCACTGTATAACGTAAATCTTGATTTCTTACCTTAAAACTTTATAGAAACAACAACCCTACTTTAAACATTTTACTACATGTATAAAAACCATATGGCAGCATCCAAAAAGCACTTTCTGTTTTAAACAACGTTGCCAGACGAAGATTATACTACGAAAATTGAAGTATGTTACACAGAAACTATAAAAATTATTAAAACTGCCAACATGCCAACAATTGGGGATTTTGCCCTGTATCATTATTTAATAATCATTTATTTAAACAATTTATTGTTATAATTCATATCATTATTTTATCTTATAATTCAAACATCTAAAATTATTATTATTTCAAATAATAAATCAACAATGATAATATCAGTAATTGAGATAATTAATTTTTAGCACATTCATTCCATCATCATTCGTACCACCTTATCAAATATAACAAGAAACTCTCACTATTCTTTATACAGGTATATTATTTGTATATCAAATCTCTTTCTTACTTTCTTTTTCTTCATCTTTTAATTCATGAGTATCATTAAATATTTGGTACTAATAGTTTAGAAGACACACCTCGAAAACTATAGTATTTTTAGAGATTTTTGTCCAGGATGTCATAAAACCATAACAATTAATACAAAACATGCTTCCGTTCATCTGTTTTCCTTTTTTTAACAACTACATTTAGGGTAAAGTTATACGTATTTCGGAGTATATCCAGGTAGCTTTAAAAAGATGTACTTCTCAACAATAGGATGTAAATATCAATAAGACTTCAACCAGTGACCCCCAAACAAACATGTGGCTTTAATTGCCTTAAAATATTACTCAGGTAGCTATAAAAACTCAAATGGTTCTGACTAAATATATGCAATTAAAAACAAGTCCAACTAACAAATTATAGATTAACTGGAAATTAAACCGTCCTAGAGGAGTACATATTTACATTCTCGTCGTTCTTGTAAATATGAAAATACTTTTACTAGTTACAAGACAAAATTACAACTCTCTTGTGTCTCTCACAATAATGTTTAACAGTAGCTTTATGAGCAACTTAGGATTATTTTTTTGTTGTAATAACATCAGGTTAGGTAACTTTTGTGAGTCGTGAGAAACCTAAAAGGCTTAGTTCAAATTGAATTTCTTGATAAACCCTTACATTTCCAGACCGTAATCTGTTGTTGCTCAGTAGGCATATATTTTCAGTTTTAGTTTCAGGGCAGTTTCAATGTTTACATCAAAATTAGTAAGGAAACCGTTAGTGTTATCAAATAATCTCAAACCCCTTAATTTTAATAGGGATGGACGGGTAATCTGAGACACCCAGTATATAGATTTTCTCTAGAGAGTTTTATTTCCGAAATTCACATCTGATCCAAACTACACACTGAGAGCTTTTTCCTTTTATTTCCAGCAATGAAAGACTTTCGTGTTTGGACGTATATTACGTCGCAATTGTATTCATCAGTTCTTAAATTTTATACCTTACTTGGTTTCCACGTATACATACATCTTACTATTTAATTTGCGTACATTTATCATTGTACATGTTACAGAAACTGCTACCCTCTGTTAAACTCATTTCTCATCTACACTAACGTCTTGTAAGGCATTACTTATTTGTTTCGTAAACTATTGCCTGGTTTTCAGGTATTGTAATTTTCTGTTTAAATTGACATAAATGTTATGTAAAACTTGCCATACCTATTTTGCCTTAAATACTTGTGGTTTGTGGACTACAGGAACTACTCTCGATAATCTAAATGATGGCCAAGAAAAATGTTAACATTTGCAATGGGAATTTTAAAAAACTTGAGATTTATAAAAGAAAACAAGATTGACCTATTTTTACAACAAAAGCATGTAGACTATTACAACTTTAATGCAACATTTTTATTATCTTATATTTAATCAATTTCAAAATTTTCATAATTTAAAAATATCAAAAGCCTCTTTTTTTAAATGGAGAGGGAAATTTTATTTTAATTTCAATTATTTTGTTTATTGTCACTCAAAACTTTTTTGTTTCAAATTTTATTCAATGAGGTAATAATAAAACAGTCTTTTTAATTTATTACAAAAAACAATCAAAACAATGTGTTTACCTTACTAAAATTACAAAAATACTCTTGCTAAATGGAAGTTGATTTATATCGATATTAACTGTGCTCCTTGTTGACAATTTCACGTGTTTTATTCATATGCTTCGGGAAATAATTAAGTGCTTTTTGGAGTTCGCAGCACGGTGTGAAACATCAAAAACAAGTATTAATGTTCATTACAACCGACAGCAATAAAAAAGTCCTTTGCTTTATTAAGTATTTGTTTGGTTCTCTGAATACAATCAAACAAGCTGACTGAAAATGAAAATTCTGCTATACGTAGAAGATACCACAACCGAATCAATTAGAAAAAGAAGGCATGATAAGAAGGGTTTCCAGATGTTGTGCCTAATATTTTTATAAAAAACTGCCAATAAAAATTTGTAGGATTCATGTGTTTGTATCAATTTCAAGCCACCACTCATTGTAGGACAAGGTAAGGTAATAAGCACATGCGGTAGTAAGAACAGTCTCATATTTCTTTTGTTTAAAAACAAATATACATGTTAAAAAAAATGTCACATAAAACAAATTCCATTTATCATGTTTACCAGCTAAAGGTCTATAGAAAAGGTTGCTTTTAGTGACATATTCCTAGCTAAGGTTGTTTTGTTTTTTGAAATCAAGTATTTATTACCTGACAAGATAGCGGTTTTGGGATAATAAGAACTTGTACTTTTATCTTCGAAAAACTCTAGGTAGGTAAATATAAATTTTATTTTTCTAATAAAAAAAGTATTACACCACACAGCCTTTCCAGCCAGAAGTCGGTAACAATGACAGTTTTCTGATAATTTATGTTTAGACGTTACAATGCCAACATATTACTTTTAATATTTGCAGTAGAAATTGTTATTACCTAGTCTGATAAATACGAACATAAAAATTAAGAATAGATATTTACATAACAAGTCAGGGAAGTGATACTTTATAGGACTAGCAGGTCAATTCCAGGTCGAGTCGCTAGCTTATGTGTTCCGTGAAGACACTTCCTAGAGGTGCTACGTACAAAGTTTCTTCTGCAACTGCATATTGAAGAAAATAAAAGTCTAAAATAGCAAAATCTAAAAATAAAAGCAAAATGGAAATATCATGTTACCTGGGCTTTGTCATTTTGTGCTTGATAAAATTAGTCAGGGAAGAACTTCCTGCCTAGGTACAGTGAAGTTTCCCTAATGTTTTTGAATCAGCAAAGTTGTCACTATAGTGACAATTGCAGAAAGAGAAATAAATATATCTCAAATGGTTTATCCCACCGTGTAGGCTAGGGACATTAAAATTCTAGAGCACAAAAATTATATTTTATGAAGATAGTATTAAATTAAATGAACTTAACAAGAAGACATTTTTAGAGAACACACTTAAAGAATGAAAATTCCACCATATGATTTTTTTAAACATATTTGGTTTGCTTTGCTCTTCTTAAGATGAAGTAAACAAGATACTTTTTTGTCTGTTTCTTTCTCTTCAACAACTTCACAACCTTCTTGAATTGTCAATATGGCTTCTACTTCATCATCCATTAGGGCACAGTTTGTGACCAGTTCGTCTTCTGTTGGGGAGTTTTTGCATGACCGGTCTTTACATTCTTTGCAGACGTTTATACATTATACACCATTGTCAGGTGCACCCCCACGGCATTCTTTTGTACACTTGCAGAACATAGAATTGATAAGTTCTTCTAGTGCTGCGGCTTTATCAGCAGACAATGGGAGCAGGCCGTGTTTTGCGGTTTTCCAACCCCAAATTAGAGGATTCAGGATGTTATTTTTCCACATTGCAGTCTAAAGGTGGGTTCGAAAAGGCTGACGTGCTGCTGCCGCAGTCGGAAGTAGGCTCGCAAGATTGAATACCTTTTTCACAAGAGCAGTACTGAATATACCATATCGAATTTCATTCACTGACGTTTATGAAGAATCACTGTACACAGTAGCAATAAACTGTTGACCTGCTCTGTCAACTTCATCTTGACTTGCTAAAGATATTCAAAGCTTCTTGCAAATAGTTATTTTTTTCTAGAGTTTTGACGAATTTTAATTTTCCTTCGCGAACATCGTAGGTATAGAATCACAGCTACTGAAAACGTGTAAAAATAAAATGTTTTTCAGCTCATCCCAATATTTGAAACCCAACAGACTATAAAAAATGTCAGCTGTTGCTGTCAAAAGTATGAGAAGATCCATATCTTCCCCAACAACGATCACAGCATTTCCTGATTGCCGACCAACTTGAAGAGCATTACTGATGATTGTGTAATTGGTATCCTCAACAGCTTGCTTTACTTTAAAGTTTTGCGCTAATAGTCTCTGTCAGCATTGTGAGGAGTCGTTGCTTGTTGCGCTTATTTGAAAGAAATCGCTCTTTAGCCGTCGTAGCAGGCATTGTTACGTCAAAAAAGACATCTATGGACAAGGACTTCCTGCTTCTACGTTTATGCTTAGCAAATTTAGTAGCCATAGGATAGCCAATAGGATAGTTATCAAAGATCACAAACGCCCTATAACCATGATACTGTTTCACATACTTGATGCACTTAGCAGTTATGGCAGAAAATGTTTCTTCACTTTGCCACGAGACTTAATAAAGCAGGAAGCCGCCATCAATCACTGACACTTCATCTTATAGGTCACTGGAATTTACCCTTTATCTTTTTCTTACACCCGATGATCAACGCATACTTTTATGCTCTATAGTATTGTTTCACTTCAAGCGCAGCTTTGGATGTACTTCAGAAAAACTGAAGAAAATCCCAGAATTTTACGGGTTTTTCAACACCCTACCTTAAGCGGCGTTGGAAAATCGGGGCAAAACAATTTTCTTTTTTCTGATGTAGACAAGAGTGATTAAAACGATTTCCAGCTTTACTTTAATGTTTGCGCGCTAGGTTCGTTCTTTTTGCTAATTTCTCTGGCCTAGTGCTAATTTTAGGTGGATAAAAACAACACATCCGTTCTACCGTGAGAGCAACAAAATGGAAGCTTTGGTTTTTCTTGTTTCTTCAGAGCAGAATACTTTGTGCATCATTCCAGAAATTCCTGGTGAAAGCCCTTTATTCCGCTTAGTTGCATCTTCGGTTTCTTGTATTATAAATTTAGCACAACTTCGTTTACAATAAAATGTCCCTAAAACAAATATGGAAAAAAATTGGCAATAAACGGTGCTTATTGCTTGAGGTAGTTAGCTGATTTTTGTTAAACCATTGTTCCTTGTTTTAATCAGTATTTTTTTAGCGCCTTCATAAAGACTCAGTTGACAATCAGTCTTGACAAATAATTGAGTTAAAGTAATACAAACTGCCCTTACTTAATAGTTAGAACTATCAGCTACACCTACGTACATTTGGCAAGCGCCTGAGATCTATAAAGAACCTATTTTTCTTCGGTGAATGTTTTTCCTCCATTCGAATTGCATTACCAAGATTGATAAAACAATGCATTGGCTTAAATTAGTTATTTATAATAAATAAGGGAATGATGATAATAATTAATTAAAAAAATTCACGAAGAAACTTGAGAATCATTTGCAGGAGTAGATGTATTCATAGTAGCTGATATCTTAGGAGGCAGTAGATGAATACACCAGTCTTTTATATGACGTATGAGCTAGAGATTCCTTCTAGTTTACTTTGATACTGTAAATGCTAAGCCTGTCTGGTATACGAATAACCTTTCGTTTATGTAAGTTTCACATATTAGTACTTTCAATAATTGTGAAACAATTCAAGAAAATAAAAACAAGACAGCTGAGACGTCGCTTATTTCTGTAACAGACTGTGATTGTGACTGTGTTCATAACAATAAAAAAATACAACAATCGCTGAGGACTTAAGTAGGTTGAAAGTTGGCACTTACATGACTTCTCCATTTTATTACAAACAGTCAATTTCTTTCTGCTTATTTTAGTTTTTAAAAATATACTATTCTTTTAGTACCATAAAAGTTTCCAAACAGACCAAACAAATCTTTAGGTGAATCTTTAGAACAAATATCTCATGTTGCCTGATATAACTAGGTCATATAAAAAGTCTCCGCCGTTTTTT
>VTPC01004043.1:25970-36466 GCA_011009095.1 Ignelater luminosus
AAATGTTTTTCAGCTCATCCCAATATTTGAAACCCAACAGACTATAAAAGTATGAGAAGATCCATATCTTCCCCAACAACGATCACAGCAGTTCCTGATTGCCGACTAAGTTAAAGAGCATTGCTGATGATTGTGGAATTGGTATCCTCAACAGCTTGCTTTACTTTAAAGTTTTGTGCTAATAGTCTCTGTCAATATTGTGAGGAGTCGTTGCTGGTTGCGCTTATTTGAAAGAAATCGCTTTTTAGCCGTTGTAGCAGGCATTGTTACGTCAAAAAGGACATCTATGGACAAGGACTTCCTGCTTCTACGTTTATGCTTAGCAAATTTAGTAGCCATAGGATAGCCAGTAGGATAGTTATCAAAGATCACTAACGCCCTACAACCATGATATTGTTTCACATACTTGATGTACTTTGCAATTATGGCAGAAAATGTTTCTTCACTTTGCCACGAGACTTAATGAAGCAGGAAGCCGCCATCAATCACTAAGACTGCATCTTTTAGGTCACTGGAATTTACCCTTTATCTTTTTCTTACACTCGATGATCAAAATTTAACAACTAAGTACTCAATCGACGCATACTTTTATGCTCTATAACATTGTTCCACTTCAAGCGCAGCTTTGGCTGTACTTCAGAAAAACTGGAGAAAATCCCAGAATTTTACGGGGTTTTTCAACACCCTACCTTAAGCGGCGTTGGAAAATCGGGGCAAAACAATTTTCTTTTTTCTGATGTAGACAAGAGTAATTAAAACGATTTCCAGCTTTACTTTAATGTTTGCGCGCTAGGTTTGTTTTTTTCGCTAATTTTCCTGGTCTAGTGCTAATTTTAGGTGGATAAAAACAACACATCCGTTCTACCGTGAAAGCAACAAAATGGAAGCTTCGGTCTTTCTTGTTTCTTCAGAGCAGAATACTTTGTGCATCATTCCAGAAATTCTTGGTGAACGGCCTTTATTCCACTTAGTTGCATCTTCGGTTTCTTGTATTATAAATTTAACACAACTTCGTTTACAATAAAATGTCTCTAAAACAAATATGGAAAAAATTGGCAATAAACGGTGCTTATTGTTTGAGGTAGTTAGCTGATTTTTTGTTAAACCATTGTTCCTTGTTTTAATCAGTATTTTGTTAGCGCCTCCATAAAGACTCAGTTGACAATCAGTCTTGACAAATAATTGAGTTAAAGTAATACAAACTGCCCTTACTTAATAGTTAGAACTATTAGCTACACCTACGTACATTTTGCAAACGCCTGAGATTTATAAAGAACCTGTTTTCCTTCCGTGAATGTTTTTCCTCCATTCGAATTGCATTACCAAGATTGATAAAACAATGCATTGGCTCAAATTAGTTATTTATAATAAATAAGGGAATGATAATGATAATTAATTAAGACAATTCACGAAGAAACTTGAGAATCATTTGCAAGAATAGATGTATTCATAGTAGCTGATATCTTAGGAGGTAGTAGATGAATACATCAGAGTCTTTTATGTGACGTATGAGCTAGAGATTCTTTCTAGTTTACTTTGATACTGTAAATGCTAAGCCTGTTTGGTATACGAATAACCTTTCGTTTATGTAAGCTTCACATATTAGTACTTTCAATAATTGTGAAACAATTCAAGAAAATAAAAACAAGACAGCTGAGAAAAAGAAACCTTTTTCTCGACGCCGCTTATTTCTGTAACAGACTGTGATTGTGACTGTGTTCATAAACATCAAAAAATACAATAATCGCTGAGGACTTAAGTAGGTTGAAAGTTGGCACTTACATGACTTCTCCATCTTACTACAAATAGTCAATTTCTTTCTGCTTATTTTAGTTTTTAGAAATATACTATTGCGTTTAGTACCATAAAAGTTTCCAAACAGATTAAACAAATCTTTAGGTGAATCTTTAGAACAAATATCTCATGTTGCCTGATATAACTAGGTCATATAAAAAGTCTCCGCCGTTTTTTGCTACACTTTTGAATGAATTTTTTTTTATTTCGAATCAATTTGAATTAAGTACATATGCGCCATTATTATCTATGACCTTTTTCCATTTTTCGGGTAGAGCCATTATTCCATCGGTGTAGAACTTCTGTGGTTTAGCGGCGAAAAACTGTCGGCCAATTTTTTTCCAGCAAGAGAGTTTTGTAGAGACAAAAACAAATGTTAGTCAGACGGTGCCAGGTCAGGGCTATACGGTGGATGCAACAAAACTTCCCAACCAAGCTCAGTCAATTTTTGGCGAGTCATCAAAGATGTGTGTGGCCTGGCGTTGTCATGATGAAAGACAACACTACGTCTATTGGCCAATTCGGGCCGCTTATTTTGTATCGCTTGCGCCAATCTGGTTAATTGTTCACAGTAGAGGGCCGAATTGATCGTTTGGCCAGGTTCCAGCAATTCATAATGAACAATTCCCTTCCAATCCCACCATACACTCAGCATCACCTTGTTGGCCGTCAATCCTGGCTTCGCGGTCGTTTGCGAGGATTGACCGGGCAATGTTCATGATCGCTTGCGTTGCACATTCTCGTATTTAACCCAGTTTTCATCGCCAGTAATGACTTGCTTCAAAAATGGGTCGATTTCGTTACGTTTTAGCAGCGTTTGGCAGATGGTAATTCGGTCGATTAAATTTTTTTGCGACAATTCATGCGGCACCCAAACATCGAGCTTCTTTGTGTAGCCAGCCTTTTTCAAATGATTCCAAACTGTCATATGATTGATATTTAGTGCGTCAACTATCTCCTGACAACTAGCATGCCGGTCTAACTCGATCATTTGCAAAATTTCATCGGCTTTTTCAGTGACTGGCCGGCCAGAGCGTGGTGCATCTTTGACATCAAAATTTTCGGAACGAAATCGAACAAAACGTTCACGGGTTCTGCGCTCGCTTACAGCATTCTCACCGTAAACTGCACAAAGTTTTCTGCACGTCTGTGCTGCGTTTTTACCTTTTTTATAGTAAAAAAAGCATCACATGGCGGATTTCTTCGGAAATTTCACTCATTTTCAAACCACTGTAACTTTTTACTTGTATGACGCACTACCAAACTGTCTTCACAATACATGTAGCCTTAAATGTCACCTGTCAAATGCTTGTTAGTTTGACACGATTGGATTAGTGGTACCCGATATATGGCCATGAATACCATCTGGTGGCAAAAAACGGCGGAGACTTTTTATATGACCTTTACTTTTTGGGCCTTTTAGGAGAATCTTAGTAAACATGTTTATTAATTATTACCAAACTTCCATCTTAACCGTGTTACGTCTTACAAGGGTAAGACTGCCAAAAATGTATTGCTTACTATTTTCTATATCTTCAAAAACATTAATGAATTACCTAATTGTATTACAAACCATATAGCGATCTCACCGTCAGCATACAATAACGTGCCGCTTGGCCAGCTCGGAAAGTTGGAGATGGACAGATAATAATAGTTATTATTATCTAAGGCCTTTGTAACTACAATTGGCTTTGTACGGGAATTGCTGTCAAATAGCGAACGTTTGTTTAACTTTACATACACGCTATGACCGATAAATAAAGATAAAATAAACAAAGCTAATTAGTGTTGGGACAACCTTGAAGGAAAGCTTACTGGCTCCCCAGCTAACTGGCACTGTCTATAATTCAAATGTCCTAGATATATTGCTTATTCTTATTACGAGCTCTTTACTGGACAATTCGCAATGCGAATTCCAATTTGCTTATACATCTGTGTATCTTGTTGATATATTCAGTTATAAAACAAGCAAGATTAAAATAAACTTAATTTATTAGGACAATTGGTTTAGTTCCAGAGGAAGCAAACAGGAATATGTACAAAGTGTGGACTTACAGTTCAGTAAATTTCTAAGGGAAAAATTTTATTTAACTGCTAGATGCACGGCCTATACGCCTGGAAGCTTAACAGAAATCTCCCTAACTTCAAGAGGCTAAAGCTCTCCACGCACGCTAAAACGGCAAAATAATTTCTCTTAAAAAACTGAAGCAGTCACATAACTCCTGGTTAGGTGCTAAAAATGAGGGACTATAAGCTAAGATAAAAATTTTAAAAGGAACACACTTATCCTACTGTTTGAATTAAATAGTCTGGATATGACGGTTTAAAAGCTTTTACTATTGTAAGTAAGATAGTAAGTAAGATTCGCTAACATGAACTCAATAATATGGATTTTAAAGATAAAGTACAATCTTTGGATGTTATTTCAACTTCGGGGCAGCATAGTTGCAAACAACTTAACACGCGTTCACTATACAATTTTTTTCTGCCGAAAACGCTATAAAACTGTTGGCATAAAGGTTTCTAGCTTTTACACATCATATAATTTAGAGCGATATAAATTTTTGTTTGTAGTTTGAACTTTTAGTCACGTTGGTATTATGAGTAATAAAAAAAAGATTTGGCTGCGATACTATCAACAACTTAAGCGACTGACAAGTAGGGTTGAAAAAAGTCATTGTTCTTAGTTTTGATCGGACCAGTGGCTTTTCAAGTTTTTTCACAAAAATAAAAGGTAGATAATTTATTGTGTGTTCTGATTATTATTTGGCAACTTATATACCTAGAAAAATGCTTATGTTAAAGTTTTCAAGTAGTGACGGATTGATACACCTTGGATTTGTTATTATATTCCTGAGCATATATCAAAAATACGTAGAGTTGTAAAGTTTTTAAGAATAGAAATCTTCATTTGCAAAATTATAAATATGACCCCCGATCAAAACTGTTAATAGAATTCTATAAGAAGGTGCCGAAATTGCTACCGAGGGAAAAATCAGGCCGTTAGAATAATTGTAAGGAATTCCCTGGTAAAATGTGGACAACCTTTAGTGTCAACTGTGCTATACAAGGTTTATTTGAAGCTGAGTTAACAACTAGAAGATCTGGTAGTAGGCAACCAAGAACTCTTGTAAGTAAGGCTAATTTATCCTTAAATTAATGTTCAGGAAATCAATAATAGAAAAATACATATAGAAAAATTCGAACCCGTATCTTCGACAATCTATATCGATACTTTTCCAATTAAGCAAAAGCTAAAGTCTCTATATGTATTAATTCGTATGAAAAAGTATTGTGACGATAACATAAAGTTGTACAAAATGCTTTTGTAAAAACATTTTTTTGTTGTAGATTTTTGGTATTCACCTGTGCTATTGTTTTTATCAATAATTTGTTACGTACAGAAATGGGTTTAGTGACCCTTTCATAATTTACGAAACATATAATAATAGGTATGCCACTTTGCTTAGCTCTATCATCGGAGACGGGCAGGTTCTAAGGGCCTTATGCCCCTTTGAGAGTCGGCACGAGAAATTTTTGAATGTTAAAGGGCGCCAGTTGTGGTTGATGCCCGAGGCAAAGAAAAAAGAACCCCTTAACTGATTTACCTTTTCTGGCCTTCGGTAAGACATAGAGCTCGGAATAATGCTTTGGAAAGATAGTTTCCGTAGACACGCTAAGATAGCCTTGCCTCAGCTGATACGCATATAATCGTTCTGAATATTTCTATGTACGCAGCTGGAGCTCGACGTCACGGCAGCTTTCTCCAGACGCAGTTTGTTTTGTAAAACAGACTATGCAAAAGACACAACCTGTACAAATTACAAGAAAACCTTCGCACACAAAGATCTACAAAAAATACATGTACAAAGGAAAGTTTAATCTTAATAAATAATAAACTATAATGAACTATATGATACCAGTTATATAATATTCAAATGAACCAACTTTATTAAACATCAAAGATGCGGAGGATAAATTTTAACAAACATAGGTGCTAACGGACTTTTCATAAATACCTCAAACGTGCGTTATATCAAGTTACGTTAAAGCCAAAATAATTTAGGTGAGATAAAATGATAGTAAACTTAACCTGAGCTAGCTATTTTGATTTATAATTTAAAGATACCAAAATTTGTGGAGTTAAAATTACCAGTCAACAATATAATTTCTAGATTTAGAGTATACACCTTTCTAAAGGCTTTGTTAAAGATGTCCTTAATTGAAACCTTATAACTCATGGAACTGGAGTTGCTAGAATATTTTGTTTAACACCAAATCCGTCTGCAACTATATTTACTGCGATAATACTCCTTAGTTTGTAGCCAACAGGCAAATTCAAAGCATACATTGTTTACCCCAACAAACTAAGACCAAAAAACGGTTGGTCAAAGTGGTAAATAACCTTTTTACATTGCAATCTCTAACCTACTAACCTATTTACAAATGTCTATAATGCATAAACTTTGGCGTATGTATGTCGACGAGAAATTCTGCGGTTTACAAACTTACAACAGTGTCCAGACTTACGTTGCTTGGTAAATTATCCAAATATGCACATCAGACCGAAGAATCACATAAAACAGAACACACAACAGGAAATACTGGCCAAGTCGATTCTAGTTGAGTACGTATTCCAAAGATTGTTGATCGTCGACAAAGGTGAGGCAGCAGCTATCCAGCTCGGGGAATCCCAGAATTAAAATAGGTAAATTCCAAGCGGAACGATACAGCACTTAGTGCGCAACGGAGGTTTACAATCCGGTAAACGACAAACGTGTTAGAATAACGTTGAGAGAACTTCGTCTCGTCTTTCAAGAGATGAATACACATAAACAGAAACATGTTCTTATAGAAATAACCTGGGGGGTCAATCTTTATGGTTATTTTACAAGAGAAAAATAATTTTTATAGTTACTTTTATTGAAATAGGGTTTATAACCACAGATAGAATAACGTTTGTTTGTACTTCGGGATCTCTTAAAATGAACTTTGAAGCAAACACATTTTAACAACTTGTTAGCGACATAAACAAAATTTCGAGAAAAATATTTCTTTTGCAGATTTCAACGTATTTGACCTTTGCTAACAAGGTATACCAGATGGACAGGTTTGAACAAGACTTTAAAGCGTTTTATACATCAAGACTTTAATAAACAATTATTAATGAATTCATGTTAATATCCGCTATTATCTTAATTATAATCTTAACAAAATGATTTTCCTATTTATTTTATTCATACATTACAATAGTAAAACACACTTATTTCGCTTATAATCTCACTTTCTATGTCTGCGCGTTTCGATATAAGGAATGTGTGCATGACATACCTTGACGGTACAATCTGCATCTTTCGTATTAATTACAAACTACTTTAGGTTATTTTAATTTATTAATACAGTACTTCAATTACTAAAGAATGAATAATACGGTTTTTAAGTGATAAGAAAGAGACAAATTGTTGGACCCCCAAGGTACACGTTGTCAATAACAAATCATTTCCAAAGACATAAATAAACAAGTTTTGTTAAGTGCAAATATGGGTTTAGTGACCCCTCGGTTATACGTAACACATAATAATACAAAATGCCTTTGACGGTTAGCTCTATTTTGGTTGGAGAATAGGTCAGGGTCAACAGAGAGACTTTAACGGCGATATGCGATAAAAGTGGGTTATTTTCGGGAGGGCGCTAGCCTTGGATGGCCTTGACTGAGACGGGTGAGTAGCAGGTTTTAAAATTAACCAACTGCTCCGGTTCTTAAAATGCTTAAATGAGAAATTTAAATTAAAAAGATAATTTCTGAAGAGGTGTATGGGGTTATCCTGCAACAGCTTGCTACTTACGCAAAGCTTAACTTTAACTGTATTTGCCTTCAGCATGTGCGGCAGGAATCCAGTCCTCTCTAAGAGTCTAATGTTTCCTCTAAGAGAGTGTACTACGTGTGTCTCCACAAATAAATAACAGTTAACGAAAGCAAATTTCAAACAAAAAACAAAATACACGTAACTCTTGAAATTAGGTAGTAGGTAACCTCAAAAATTACCTTCTTCTTCTTCTTCTTTCTCCGTCGACTTTGTTTGCTGCACATCGGAACAATTTCTATTGAGGTAACTTCAAACCAACGCCGTAGATTTGCCTGCCACGAAATTCTTTTTCTACCAAGACCTTCTTTTTCTTCAAACTTTCCCTGTATGATATTTTGTAGAAGACGATATTTTTCTCAATTTCTGACGTGCCCAAGGTATTCAAGCTGCCGTATCTTAACTGCTGTCATTATCTTAGGCTCGCATTTCATTCTTCGGTGTACTTCAATGTTAGTGATGTGATCAACCTAAGAAATTCGGAGAATTCTACGAAATACCCACATTTCCGAAAATCGAATTCGGTCTTCAGTATTCTTCGACATGGTTCAATTCTCTACTCCGTACAAAAGCACGGAGAATATGTAGCTTTCTACTATCTTTTTCTTTAGTTCTAGACTCAGATCTCTATTGAACAAGAAAGATTTCATTTTAATAAAAATATCTCTGGCTCTTTCAATACAGTTTTTAATCTCAATGGAGTGATCCCAAGTCTCTGACATTACAGTGCCTAGGTAAACAAATTTTTTGACACGTTCATCTGTTTGGTTGTTAACCGTGAGATTATTTGTTTGTTGTGGTATTTTACTGACTACTATAAATTTTGCCTTTTTAGCATTCAGCTCTAGGCCAAACTCCTTGCTCTTGGCACTGACAGTGTCCAGCAGCTGTTAGCGTAACGTATACTATTGATCACTTCGCCATTTACCTTAATGCCAATTGTAACTCCTCTTAATGTAACTCTAAAGATATGTTGTGCACAAAGATTAAATAGTATAGGTGACGGCACACAGCCCTGCCTAACTAGCTGCTGTATTGCTATGGGTCGTGTAATTTGATCACCCCCTCGTATTGTCGCTTTTTGTCCCTAGTACAAATTAGTAATAATACTGATATCCTTTGAGTCAATGCTTGCCTCTTTCAACGTTGTTATCTTTTAATCCTGTTGACATTCATTAAAAGCCGTTTAATAATCCAGAAGACAGGCAAATACGTCGCAATTGACATCCGTACAACGCTGGAAGAATACCTAAACGGCAAACAGAGCTTCTCGTGTACCAAGACCATTGTGGAACCCGAACTGACTATCACTCATATTTGTGTTACATTTTCTATAAATTTGCCCGAGAATGACTTTTAAGAAGACCTTTAAGATGTGGCTCATGAGGCTAATCGTTTTGAAGTCTTCGCAATTTCGGGGGTGAGACTTTGTAGCTATGGTCACAAATGTTGATACTAACCATTAATTTGGAATAACTCCTGTATTGTGAATATTGTTGAAAGATGCCATTAGCAATTGGATACAATTGTCTTTCATAATGTTTAGAAGTTTTACAGGGATCTCACCCGGACCAAGAGCTTTGCCACCTTTGACTGTTTTGATGGCATATTCCACTTCTGATTGCGTTACTTCGGGCCCTTTCGTTTCGGGGAAGTATTCCTTTTGCGGGTTTTCTGTATCTTCAAATAACTATCAATATATTTTTGGTATACGTTGAGTTTTTCTTCTATTTCTATTGCTAGTTCACCATAATTGGTCTTGATGGTATCTGGTACTCGTGTTTTATATCTGGCAGTAGGTTTTTTAATTTTCTTGGGCACGTTAAGCATGTCATGTCTGCTGTTAAGGTCTTCTATTTCCTTGCACTTGCTCGTCATATATTGTTCTTTCGCTTGCCTTATTTTTTTTCTAATTTTACCTTGTACTTCGCTATAATCTTTAGGGTCTTTGTGCTTTACGCTCTTCCATCAGGTCTAAAACTTCTTGTGTCATGCACTGTTTCTTAGCCTGTCGTTTCCCTTCTGTCCTTTTGCTTTAGATGTTACTCTCTTTAGTTCTTTTCACGATTTCTGTCCTTCCATATCTTGAAACTGATTCTTTGTCATTTCTGAACAAAGGGTTTCCTTTATTTGAATTCTCGTGTCTGCATTTGTCAGTTTATTCAGATCGTATCTCTGATAGTTTGTTTTTTTTTGGAGATTCCCCTAGTTTAATACGAACTGAACAGACAAGCGAGTTATGATCTAAAAAGACATCGGCCCCTAGATATGTTTTAGCCAAAAACTTACAGTTCCTGAACCTGCGATTGATTAGTAGGTATGTAATCTATCTGGTTTCTAACCAGGTTGTCAATTGTATCTGCAGGAGATATCCATGTGTAGAGCCTTCCGGGGGAGAGCTTGTAATAAGTATTTGTGATTGAAAACTGTGCTTTTCCGCAGAATTGTATTAATCTTTCTCTCCTTTCGTTCCTCTTACCCAGACAGAAAATCCCTACGATTTCTTCTACTTTTCCTTGATTAACTTTGACATTAAAATCTTCTAAGATAAGAGTGGCTAACGTATGTTTCTTGACATTTTTAAGCACCTGCTCGACTTGTCTATAGAATGGATTGCTTTCCTTGTCATATTTGTCACTAGCAGAGGCGTACACTTGTACGATGTTAGTGTTGATTTGCCTTGTTTTTATCTTAATCCAAATAAAACTAATGACATGTGGTAGAAATAAAAACACATCAAGCTTTTTGTGGCGACGCGAGGATATTACAATTGCACATCAGTCTGTTTCTAGAAAGACATCTTCGCGCGTTTTCTTTATCTTTTTATAAAGATTTCTA
>VTPC01004043.1:41466-60205 GCA_011009095.1 Ignelater luminosus
ACACCACTTCTTCCCAATATTGCGAAAACGCAATGTGTACGGTTATCATGCAAAAAAACCCTAATTTAGATAGATTTTACGATTAAAATGTATATACAACATTCACTTCATGTTTTCCAAATAAGTTTCTAGAAGTTTTAAAACTCAAAAACAAATTTTAATTTTCAAATAGATATTTAAAATAAACACCGCAAAAGATCAAAAAATGCGCTACATTTAACTTTAATTTTTTAATACCTATCAAGATAGTAAAGTGATAAAAAAATTAAATAAGGCAATTTTAGACCTTTATCTAGTCAACACTCAAAAAAATTAGTAAATGTGCTTTATAATATTTTTAAAAAAATCATATTTTGAACATTGCGAAAACGCAATATTGGGAAGAAATGGGTTAACTGGATTTGTTTTATTTTCAGTTTCAATTATCAGTTACAGACAATATTTGATATCAACAAGAACTTCATAACTATTTTATTTTGTAACTGAACGAAGAAAACAATGTGCATAGACATCAGATATGCTATAATTTAGCTTGCTCTTGATCTTTGATTGAACAAGTCTCGTTATTCGTTTGTAACATCAACATGTAGAAATGATGGTACTATTAATTTTTTCAACAGTTGTGATGATTTATCTGCTTTAGCTGCCATGTACATATAATGTTAGCAATCACATTATATTTGACTGCTTTAACAAATTTACACAAACGTTCTTGATACAGCATCATACTGTTACGTTACATAGAAAATAAACGCTCTAGTCTTTGAGTACCTGGATCAGTAATAGACAGTAGGCTAAAATCTGAGGCAATCTATTAAGATTGCTCTCTAAAGTACCTCTTTAATAAAGTAAAACTAGGGACCAGCGGATTAGAAATAAACAGGTCTAACCATGAAGTCATTACAGTTTTCGGTTTTAGTCTTTTCTTCTTTCATGGCTTCTGTACTAACGGACTTTAATGTGTGGGCCATATATCTTGGGATAAATAAATAAAATTTCAGGGAAAGACTTCCTTTTTACTGTTACGTTTATTTTTTTATGAACCTAATATGGGTCTTTATCCCCCCTAACTCTGGTTATCTTCACCGGTTGTCGTTTATCAACTTTAATCTATTTCACCGTTCCTATAAGAATTTGTACGAAAATATAGACTTTTAGACCATCCTATATATCATTGAAATGAAATTTCTAATAGTTGTGCTTGTTTTAAATGTATGTTGCATATGGGAATTTTCTTTGAATTGAAAATCTTTAGCATTATTTCGTTGTAATTACTGTAGGATGGCCATGCTTGATTTTTTTGTAATCTATAGTTATTTCTATATGCCAGATGTGGTTTAAGTAAACTTCTTTTGCTTTTGTAGAATTAATTTCTGATTATTTTGTAAGATTTCACTTGTTTAAATGTTCTGTTTTACATTTATTTGTTACCTGCTAATTAACAGAGCTTATCTACCATAACTCCATTGGCTAATGAATGACCATTAGTTTCAGAATAGGTAGCTGTAATTCTTGGACCATTTGAAGCTTATTGCATCCGGATTTTTCTAAGATTTTGATACATTAGCCTTTTGTCTGAATTTCCTATTCACTTATTAGGTTTTAAACCAACTGTTTGCTTGCCTTATTAGTGATCATATTGTTTTCAGTTATATTTAGTTTTATCTTAAAGGAATGCGTGTTTTGGGCGATATTTTCGCAATTAGTTTTTCGAAGGTTAAATTCTTTTTTGTAATTTTTGGACCAATCTGCAGTTGCCAAATATTTCTTTGGTGTCCTCAAACTGGAATTCTAAAGGGTCATTGGTTGGAGACTGTGCATTGTCTGTTTCACTGCTTCAAATACATTGAAGCTTCTTTGGGAGAGTCAGTAGCTTCTTTGGGAGAGTCAGTAGCGTCTTTGGGAAAACCAGTTCGCAAGAGATGTTAGCGCTCTTGAGGTTTCTCTCGATGCAGTAGTGGAAAGCTTTTCCACCACTTCCTAAGCTCCAAGAACACTCGTGGCACCTCGGGACTGCGCAAGACTGCAAGACTTTTAAATTTTATTGTCGACTTCTTTCCTTCAGGAACGTTAAATCTCTATGAATTAGTTACTTGTAGTTTGTTGGATTTCCTTGTAACCAATTTTTTTACTTGCTTGATTGAAATGTTTCACTGTACTTATATAATTTAATTTTTTGCTTTAAGATTTTTCTGGCGCTCTGAGAAAGCTTAGAGTTAATCTCTTTTTTTTTGGAAAAGTTTCACAAAACTATTTCAAGAAAAGATTCTGTAAATAAAATTAAGTTGTTTAATTTTTTTTAACAGTTACTTTAAATAAAATTGTTTTTTGAATTATCTAAGATCTCAATGTTGGTTTTAATTTGAATGATTTCATAAGTGATGGGTTACAAAGTATAAGAACAGTTTTGTGTTTTGAATTTTGTTTCAGGTTAAGAAGAAACAATTTTTTTCGGTCTGAAATAGCTATATCAGCTGAATCTTCTATATTCAAGTAAGTTCCTTATTTTTTTGCATCTGTTCTGACATTGTGTTCCCTGTCGCCTATATTTTATTTCAAATAATTTATTTAATGGTTTGAGAATTTCAAATTACAAATGCCTATAAACTTGAATAAGACTAAATAAATTTCTAAATTTTATTATGCTACATTCTTTTGATGAAACTAAATTATCATTCCAATAATTTTTAGATAGTATTAAATTACTTAATACTTGAGGCCTTTTAATTTACTAATTTTTTTTAAAATTTAGGCTTTTATTTTCTATTAGGTAGTGTTTATTTCAAGGTACTAATTGATGATTATGTACTAAATAATTTGTAATAAGTTTTGATAATTTCTTTGTGATATAATATATGATCTTTATATGTGTAATATCCTTAGTTGACACCAATAGAGTTTCCTAAATTTCTGATTATTTGATCTGCCCCCCTCAATCGCCCACGCTCCAAGGTCCCGACTTGAGTCAGTTGGGCAGACCATAAGCTGGTCTTAAGTGTAAGTAGCTGTAACGCGAGGTTACGTTGCATTACCCAAGATGAAAATTTAACCAAACACACTGTCTCCTGTTTTCTCGCACGCACCCAAAGCGCAATAGATCAAGTCTATTGCTAAGGTTCAATATTGACAACGTTATTACTGGCAAAGCGAAGCTTACAACTATCAGCAAACAATCATTTAGGAGATAGACGAAATAAGGGCATTTAATCAGGCGCCAGTTTCTGCAGCTGATACAACTATTAAATAAGCCTCAGTTTCTGGTTGAGCTACATCTTTCAAAAATCGGTTTTGTATTAGCAAGATGGGACGAGTAGTCCACGAAGATTTTCATGCCATGCTAGTACTGAGAACTTCAAAGTACGTTGAAATGGCTTGCCATTCATTGCGATGGCGATATCACATTCAAACATGCCCTAAGAAACAAAAAGCGAAAAAAGCTGAAATTGCGAGATCAGTAGCTTTTCGAATTTCTAGGCCACGAAAGCACATTGAAATTGTTACTTGAGCCTTATGAGAAAAGGTACAGTTTAGGATGAATTCTAAATCACTCTTCAAAACGCGGTCGAAGGCTAGAAATAACGATTGTGTTCTTCAAGTGGGTAAACATCGCAGGAAATATTCTATTCCTGGAGTTGCAAGAGACAAATAGACTGTAGATTGCAAGTCTTCTCAGGCGGGTGAAGGAAAACGCAATTCTGGAAGCCTGGCAATTACTCTGTGATAGTTTTGTATCTTCACATCTTTTCAGAAGATGAAACGTTTAAATAGGAATGTGATGCTAATAGCAATAGGAATGCTTCAAAGTAGAGTTGTACGTAGCTAGAACTTTAGATAAAACAGAGAGCATCAAACCAAGGCTATAGATGGCAATATCAGGGCATAGGAAATGTTAGAAAGTGAAATAAAAGCTATCTCTGCATAACCACCCTATAGCAAGCTTGTTATTTACAACTTTCGGTGAGGAAAACGCCAACTGTAGATGCTTCGGTAGGCACGTGATATTATCATTTCAAAAAGTGCAATCATTTGATTACATAAAGGTAATTTAACGTTGAGAAGGTCCGTCAGAGTACAGAGTACATTGTGGTGAGCGACATCGTTGAGTACAATACCATATTGCTTGAGACAGCGAAAACGTTTTCTTCTGATGAAAGTCATTATGCTTTGCGTTCAGATTCAAGTAGAATGAGAATCTAAAGGGTACCTAGAAGGCAGACTAGACTTTGAAAAGTTTAGGAAGTTTACAGCTACGGAGGAGGTTTAGGCGGGTATGAGTGGTAGATGGAGTATTAAACGCTGTCGGGTACATAAAGAATATTCTTCAGTTAATTGTCCTTCCATACGCAGAAGCGGTTGGGGAGAATTTTGCCTATATGCCTGTCGAGATCTTAACTTGCACAGTATGAGTCTGTTACTAAGACCTGCGCAGTTTCCCGACATACTGCATAGAGCATGGGATATTTTGCAAAAAAAGCGGTTTTGCTATTGCCAACAAATTTAACAACAGAAAACAGTTATTTGAAGCTCTTAGTCAAGCATGGGAAGATAGAGTGTACCAAAAAGATTTATATTAGACTTATAGTAATATTACTAGACTTTTGCTTCGTGCTTAGTTTTTTATAATTGGATTTAAGCAGTTATTTTGTATCTTACAAGTTGTTTCTATGGTTATAAATAAAAGTCAACAATTTCTTTAGTCCTGACACTGGAAACAAATATAGGGTAAACGGCTGTGGAGAAACGGTATCAACGTAAAAATTTCTCGAGTGCAGTTTGTTCGATATTTTAGCATTTTAAGACAATCTGAAAAGTGCTATATATGACAAGTAAGTCAGAAATGAAATGAGAATGAGGAACGTAGATGGAACGAGAATAAAATAACATAATAATTAAAGAACGTTTGTGAAAGAATGAATAGAGATGAACTAGAAAAGATGCTGAGTTTCCGTTTTGGTATTCATCAGAAAAAGATATCCAACACAAAATTTCTGAAAGCAAAGCTGTGAGCACATGCAAATTGATAAATTTTTGTTTCATTAACTAACCATCCTATTTAACAACTTTCTATAGCTGCAATGATGGGCAAAGCTTTTTAAAAAGATTACGTCTGACTACATGATTTTGTTTAAAGCTACTCCAACAATTTCAGTTATATGAATGGCATATTAAAACAGTCAGGACTTTAAAAAGTCTGAAGTTTGAGTTATCTTCAGGAACATTTATTATACAAGAAAATGGTTAGTTAGGAGTTTTACTACAGCAAAAGCTTAAATATTGATGTACTTCTGACTAAATGTTTTTGACTCCCTGTATAATTTGAATAAAATTTCTTAAAATTTTAGTATAACTAAAAGAACTGAAAAGAATTTTGCTGGCTTCGATGTTTCAAATCCATGAAGGTCAAAGATGTAATGCAACAATAAGTATTGTATTTATGTTTATAATTGTTATTTGAGTAATGTTGAATTAAAATCAGATAAAGTTAATAACCTTTATATTTTTCTTTTTTAAATGGTAATACAATGTAAATTGTTTTATTTTAGTATTACAACATAAAATACATTTATAGGATATCACATAAGAACACCTTAATAATTATCTTACAATTTAGAATATTATATCTCATCATAAGAAGACACAGGGTGATATATTTACAGTTACTTATCAGAGATATACATATTTACAGATTTAAATTTTTATTAAAAAAGGGTAAAAGTAAGTATTTATAAATACTGTAGCAAGAAATATTTTAAGTTAAAGTAACATAAACCCTTGAAAAATCGAAAAGGCAACATTTAAAAATTTTCTTGACATAAAACTAGCTTTCAATTTTGCATATCGAATGAAGTTATAAGAAACTCATCTCAAGTCACAGCATTTTTATACATTTAGTAATATCATAATATTATTTATAAATATTGAAAGACTAAAAAACAATTTTACGTTTATATTATACAGGAAAACGCATTAACCAACAATCCTTGTTCTTCTCCATGTTCTTGAAAAAGGATTTGTTATTGAATGGTGCAGGACGATGCATGATCCACCACGTACTCGTTTCCTGTTTGAAAATCAATTTCCTCTTCGAAATCGAAGTAATGACACTGAAAAATAGAGTTAGATTAGCTTTTATATCCAAACTCTTTTTTTTCCTTTTTTAAAACCACACATCACACTTTAATATGTACGTGTAGCTTATTTATTAAGTGACTCCCTTTAATCGATAATGTTCTCATAAAAAATAAATTTAAAACTTTATACTTTAATAAACTTTTAAAAAAAGGAGATTGATCTTAATACAAGCAGAGGGATTTCATCAATACGTTCCAAATGAAATGCTGGAGCTTTAAATGAAGTAAAGCAGATTTAAAAAATGTGAAGTGAGTGAATTCTAGCGGCTTTGCAGTCTCATGAATCCTTTCAATCGATGTTGACTTTGACGAATCGAGAGGATTTGTGCTTTTTTTGCATTTTAAATATTAGATATGTGCGTAGTCAAATAAGTTTTTCTTTACTTTTCCGTTTCTAGAGGTCGTTTCATTGTAAAAACCAATTGAACAAGTAAATTTAGATATCTCCAGTTACGCATTGAAAAAGAAATAATTTAATACAAATCGAAAAAGGTAGAAAGATGTTCTTTTTTTGAGCACGCCAAACAGAAATAGAGGAATTGATGTTTTGATTTTTTCTTATTATTTACTATCTTTAAAGATTATTGCTTTTACACAGCTGATAATGTGATAACCTACATTATGTGATGTAAAATAATATTTATAATGTGAAATATTTTAATAAAAAAGTGTTAAACATTCTTTTTCTGTTAAGGTTTAGACCTTTCTGTATCTTGTAACAATAATCAAGCTACATAAGAGGTCAGTTTATGAAATAATTGCTTGGACTGTAAATTGTGCAATAGGATTAATTATAATTATATAAACCTCCATCACTCCAAAGCTACTTACGAACAAATAGAATTAGGCATGAACGTAATTGCTAGGTGTTGATTCTAATGTATATATATATATATATAAAGAACTCGGCCGTTTCAAAACTTCTACTACCGTTATTAACTCTTGGATTCTAATACATCTTCATGACTTGATCTTTGTTCTTTTAGATTTGTAGACTTACTCCTTCAAGACCTCAGAAAACCTAACTGATGTGTTTAATTTTGAAATTAACCATTTTCATTCTGAAATCAGACAGGATTTTCTTTCTAAAAGAAAGCTCCTATAATCCAATTTTTCCAAAAATCAAATCAAATAATTCAATTTCAATGCAAGAAATAATAAAGAAAATTGTAGGTCATTTTAAAACACCTACACTACAAATATTGCATTACATAAAGGAAAGAATGCGCAAGTTGCAAATTCTGGTATCAACTTACTTCATAATACTACTATTACAGTGAATACAAAATCTTTACGTTGTTAGAGTGTAATATAATTATAATAATGTTATATTTGCATATTTCACAGAATTGTTATTTTTCTGTGTTACCTAGTTTGTAAATTTATTATTATGTCAGCATGTCAATTGTGTATAAAAAGAAAAGTTGGAAACCTAATAAACAGTATTGTCATTCAGTTGGTTTTACTCAGAACAAATGTATTTGCCGCAAAAGCCTTTTCTACCAGCTTAATGAAATTGTGAGACTGTAATCTCAGCAATACATAAACCCAAGCTTCCAGATTAAATCCTGAAGTTATCCTTCAATTGGTTTTACCCGCTGCTAATAAGTCTTACAATTAGCTTGAAAGGGACATGGCATGCTAGATACAACAGAGATCGACCTTAAAGAAGTTGATCTCACATCACAATCTCCGGACTAAGTCGGGTAGATTGTTCACATATGTCCATGTTTGTTTTTGTGCACTTCCTGAGTAAAAGCAACTTCTGATGATCAATAACTGACTCTTTATGGTAGATCAAAAATCCCAAGTTAAATACTACGTATTAAGATTTGACCAGCAACGTTTTATCGTAAGTTCCAATACTGCCTGTAACCAACTAAAAATCAATAATATCGTTGGAAATCGTTGAATTCAAAATTAAAAATACCAATGAAAGAAAATCAATAAAAACATTTAACTTCATGCACACAAATTAGGAGGCGAGTTTTGAAAGAACAACATTAAACATTTTTCAGTAGGTATTCTCCAGTGAAATCAGTAGTACTCATCGACAACAGAACCATTAAATTAAAAACAAATAAAGAAGAAAGCTCTGAAACTTACTAACGTAACTGCGAACTGACTCTCAGTCGCAGGAAACTGAGACAAACAATCCTACATCTATTTGCAGTTGTATCTCACGAATTTGATTTCAATAGATAGTCAGTGCGTCACAAGACTCTTAGAGAACTAAGTAGCCAAACTAATTTGGTGTTAAAACTGCTTATTAATAAAGTAATTCATTCTTTATTGCTGTAACTGTCTATAATTACAATAATTTACAAGACCTCATAATTGGTCATCCATATCATCCATATCATATGAGTTTTTCCAGCTTTAGTTTCGATATTGATTCACAAAGCTCAATCCAAAGAGTAACATAGCTTGTTTAACAATTTATCTTCTATACTAAACACACAGCTTTGACTTTATTGAAATTTTTGAGATGGTCGAGACTTCTCTTTTAGGGTCTTTGTTAGGAATCTTTGCTGTTAGTGACTTAAAATGAATGTAACATCATCCTTTAGACTAGAAACCTAACGAATAATCATATAAGTCAGCAAGTGCTCTAATGACAGATTTTGTCTCTGTCAAAATTTAATACAAAAATCAAAATTTTATGTAGTTATATTAAATTTAAAAAAAGATACCGCTTACTTTACTTAAACTTTTCTACTTTTCGGTGTCGAGTTAAATTGGAGTTGAGTTTTCTTTCACATTCTCTTCCACTTTTTTCTGTCTGTTGCCAATATTTTTACATCTTCCCATTTTGTTCCTTCTACCGCTTCTCCCACTTGTTCCTTCTACGTCTTTCTTGATCTTCCTGTTTTCTTTTTTCCAATTTCCCTTGCTTCATATATCTGTCTTACTAATTTTTCTGTCCCTCCTTTTAGAACATGCCCAAGCCATCTAAGTTGCCTTTATTCTATAGTTGCTATAATGGGGTTTATTTTCAGTTTTTCTCTAAATACTTGATTTTTAATTTTGTCTTTTCTCGTTTTCACCCTATTCTCCTTAGAAACCTTATTTCTGTTCTTGTTACTTTGCCCTACTGTCTTTGTGTTAGTGTCTATAATTCACAGGCGTACGTTAAAGTAGGTTTTACAAGTTAAAGAGTAGTGGACTCATAACGCAACCCAATCTTACTATCAAAAGGCTGTGATTTTTCATTTATTATCATTACGTAACTTTCCGTTTTTCCGTATCAGCTTCAAATGTATTTTATTAAACCTTGTTCGATTTTTCTTTGTTCTAGGATTCTCCACATATCTTCCCTTTTTATTCTATCGAATGCTTTCTCCATATCTATAAAATACAGATCTTCTGGGTCTTCCCACTTTTACTGCTATTACTATTATTTGCCTCATTATAAATGTCTGAGCATGTGTTCCTCTTTCTTTTCTGAATCCGCTCTGACTTTCCTCAAGAGTATTTTCCAGTTTATCTCATAGTCTGCTTTCTAATATTCTAGCGTATATTATTCTCGCTGTGCCTTCCAACGTTATTCGTCTAAAGTTTGAGCATTCCTTGCTGTCCCCATTTTTATATAATGGCATAATAATACCTATTTGCCGGTCTAGTGGTACTTTCTATTTTTGCTTGATTCATTATATTTATCTAATAGTTCTCGTTGTGTCTCCTCATTGATGTATTTTGACCATTTGTGCAGTTATTTCGTCGTGGCCTGATGCTTTTCCAATCTGTTTTTTACATACTGCATCCATTAATTCCTTTTCTGTTAGCTGTTATGTCTGTTCATGTTGTTCTTGTGCTACATGTTGTTCGTTATTTTGTTCTATCTCAACTGCTTTTACTTTGTTTTGTTCTTCAAAATATTCTCTCTACCTCTCTATAATTTCTTTTTTGTCCGTAAGTATGATTTCATTTTTGTTCTTTATATTCTTCAGCATGTTTGATTTGGCTTTCTAATATTTTTAAGCATATTCTAGAACATTTTTTAGTTTTGTTGTTAGCTTATTTCCAAATTCTATCCACGATGTGTCCTTACTGTTTTTAACCATCTCTTTGACTACAGTTCTTTCTTCTTTGTACTTGTCATAGTTTTCTTATTTTCTGTCGGTTAGGTATTTTTTCTATTTTTGTTTCTTCTGTTTTACTACTTTTTCTATTTCCACTACTCACCACTTTCACTTTGATATTTCCGACTGATTTTCATATTTCAGAATTAATTAAGAAATAATCTATATTGACCTGCATATGTTACAATCATGCTATATTTGATCTGTTTCATTTTAGTTCAATTATAATAATCCTTTCATTTATAAATAGGACATCTATAACGTTACTCAAATAGTCTGGATTCACAATTACTACTACCCTCGCTTTTGCCATATCGTTTTGCTATACATCTGACCACCATCACCACAATATATTGTAGCCGATTTTTATTTCCTTTATACCCTTTCCTTTCTTCTTTGTTTCTGAAACGTCTAGTATATTAGTTCTTAATTTTTTCATTTTTGTAATTATCTTTTCCTCTTTTTCATTAATTTCCCTTGTGTTCCTTATACCTAGTTTTAATATTTTATTTCTTGACCTATATTCATAACCCATTTGCTTTCATTAGTAGTTTTTGCTTGTTTTAAATTTTCCATAATCGTTGTCCGTTTTCCTGCCATTGTCGTCTTATTTGTGTCTTTCTTATTGTTTGTCATCAGTTTTTTGATTTTATCTTTTTCTCATCCCGAAAAAGATCTTTGAAGCCTATCAAACATTATTGAATAAATCAAAGAAGGTTTTATACAAAAATTTTTAAATTTGTGATGTGCAGTGACATTCATTAGTTTTGTTTTCAGATCATTATAAATTTTTATTAATTGTGTTAAGGAAATTCACAGCATTTTCGCAAGACTATTTATAAAGCAAAGCACTAGGATTTTAATAATTAAAAAAATTAAAAAGATTGAGTATTTAAAGAAATATAAGGAAAATATCAAACACTATGCAATTAATTGGAAACCTTATTAAAGATTAAAATTTAAAATTGTGAAGTGACTTACAATAAAATATTTTATTATGAAGAATGTTTAAAACTTTGCAGAAGATTACACTGCCTAATAGCAAAATTTACAAATAAATCGTGTTGTAAAACTAGTGAAAAGTCCTGAAGGATTAAAGCTATTAAATTTGAATATTGAAGTACAACTTTATATAGCCTGGATTAAAGAGTTGAAGACTCTAAAATAAAGTTCAAAATGGGAGTAATCAAACTATTCCGTTTCCACAAATGAAATTGATTTGAGCATACGAGGAACCTCTATCGCAAAGAAGATTTTAAAAACTACAACTTTGGAAAAGTTAATGAAATAATTTATGTTGATCTTCTAAACATAATTACTAAAAAAATGTTAACAAGCAGTAGTTGCTTACATGATTCAAAAAATGGATATATTTTGAAATTTTACCCCCAGGACAGAAAACTCGAGATATATACAACTAAAAATAATTTTCTAGTAAACACTCAAGACTCTCATTATGTAGGATGTTCAAATGGTTCGAAAGCAAACAGATATAATTTAAGAAATTTAAGAAATACTTCTAGAAATTTAAGCATTAGAATTGAATGTGATAGTTCCATGCAAAGCACACTACTATTAAAACAAAAACTAATTGTGACCCGGTCTATGATCAATCAAACTCAAGTAAGAAAGACAAATCCAAAAACCCTTGTCATAATAATAATAAAATTGAACATAAATGCGAGCACTGCTAGCAAATAAAGGGTTTTCCAATAAGAGGTGTTATTTTGATATTCAAAGAAAAGTGCCATTTTTTAATATAAATGATCGGATGTTTATTTCATTATAAAGAGGAAGGTATGCCGTTAATAGTGGAAAATAACATCAGGCAAATGACCACCACGACCACGCTTACAGGACAATATCCTTTTCATGAAATTTTCCATAACCAAATCGCAAAGTGGCTGCCCTATGTCCTCGATAGCCTCACGAATTCCATCTTTGAGGTCTTGAATCGACGCTGGGCTGTTGGCGTAGACCTTCTCTTTCACGTGGCCCCAAAGAAAGAAGTCGCAAGGTGTTAAATCACAAGATCTCGGTGGCCAATTGTGATCACCTCTTCGAGAGATAACACGGTCCGGAAACTTTTTCCGTCAAAGATCAATGGTTTCGTTGCTTGTGTGGCACGTAGCGCCGTCTTGTTGAAAGTAAACGTTGTCCAGATCAATACCATCCAATTCCGGCCATAAAAAATCGTTAATAATCTCTTGATAGCGCAATCCAGTCACCGTAACTGTTGCTCCAGCCTCATTTTCGAAAAAGTAAGGTCCAATGACTCCGCCGGACCATAAACCGCACCAAACAGTCACACGTTGAGGATAGAGAGACTTTTCAACAATAACTCTTGGATTTTCTGAGCCCCAGATCCGACAATTTTGCTTGTTGACGAAGCCACCGAGGTGGAAATGGGCCTCATCACTCAAGATGATTTTTCGATGGAATTCTGGATCATTTTCATGCATTTCAACGACCCAATCAGCAAAGACACGACGTTGTTGATGATCGGCCGGCTTGAGTTCTTGTGTTAACTGGACTTTATAAGCCTTAAGACCCAAATCTTTATGCAAAATACGGTGTAATGACGTTTGTGGAATGGCTAATTCCAAAGAACGACGAGGAATGGACAAACCTGGGTTTTCTTTAACACTTTCGGCTACAACAGCAATATTCTCGGCTGTTCTTGAGCGACGTGCACGGGTTTTATTCTTCACATCACTAACTTGTCCCAAGAGCTCGAATGTTTTCACCAATGTCTGTATTGCGGTCCGACAAGGTGCTTCACGGTGACCCAAAAATGTTCGAGTTTTACGAACCGTCTCTGCCAAATTTTCACCATTTTTATAGTGAATTTTAATAATTTCAATGCGTTGTTGAAGCGTGTATCGTTCCATATTTATTAATGGCGTAGTTTCTACTTGTCAAATGTCAAAAAATGATAGCTTCAAAAGTGACATCTACCGAAATAGCGGGCTATTCAAAATAACACCTCTTATTGGAAAACCCTTTATTTAAGAACGAGAAGGTATACCAAAGTAATATCATAAGCCAAGAACTTATTAGTGAGGACCAAGAGAAGTTTGTAATCAGCCAAATGTTAAATCATATAAAAAGAAATCGAATGAAATGGTACTTTTTGAGAAACGTGTTGTTGAATGGAAAATTAAATTTTTTAATTTCTTTCACAATTAATAAGAATTCAAACAGGATGTTTTAGTTAGAGCTTGAGACTATCTTCTAGGACCTAACCATTTTACAAAACACGTAAAAAGATACCGAAACATATAAGAAATCTTCAGACCCTGAGCGTCGTTCAAAGAGGAAAGAAGAACAAAGAAATGTTGAATATGAATACCAGATTGTACAATACTATTACTACAATCAAAGAAGAAAGGCATTAGGAAAGATTTATATGAAAGTAATGAACAACAACGTTGTGAAATTAAACCAAATAAAGCATATAATTTCTACAAATCTAAATTTGAAGAAAGTAATAACTAATAATCACTGCCGGGAGGCATACGACGAAAAAATTACAGTTGAAGAGAAACATCATTTGAACGATCTTTACATTACTGAAATTTCGGTAGAAGATATCGACTGGGCTGTTAGATACTTCACCTGGTCCGGATAGAATTATTATTAGGTGTATCAAAAATAACAAACAAATAATTTCAATAGCGAAAATTTTCAATTATGATTTAAAATGGGTAGAACTGTATTAATTTTTGAAAAAGGTGAAAAGATTTGATTAATTGATGTCTAATATTGATTTGTTCTCCCTTATACAGAATTATTGAAGAAATTATTAATGAGCAACTTAGAAATTATGTGCACATTAATAAATATCAAAGATGTGGTGTACATATCGCAGAGTGTCATATCAGTAATGCTATTGTTGAAAATGTTCTTGAGAATACAAAATCAAATAAAAAAGATTTGGCATGGATCTTCTTAGATGTTGAGAAAGCATTTAATTCAATTGGTCATGAACACCGCAAGAAAGTGATTACATCTGCATACAAATAATGCATAATATATTGATTTAGGATACTGTCAAACAAAGTCATTTCAGATAAACAAAGACGTGTTTTAGGGTGCAGGGTGCATTTTTATCCTCTTTGTTATTATATTAATATTTGTGTTAACTACATTTTTAATGAGATATCAGCACCTGATGTAAACAACAAATATGGATTTGATCTAGTTAATGATTCAGACATTTGCTTTGTCTCAACAGTTCATTATGCTGATGATACTGTAATCGTTGCAAAGAATATTGATACTGTTAATAAGTTGTTGCTAATGGCAGAGAATAAATTCCATGAAATCGGACTTAAAGTAAATCACTCAAAACCATCAGAATAATAATTGAAAGAGGGGATTTGATTAATACAAATCTATTAGCTCTATCGAATAATAAGATTAAATATTCATTGATGAAGGTGAAACAATTAAGTGTCTTGAAATTATTTACTCAAATACTTTAATTCTAGGCACTGCATGCATTTTAAAGTAATTTAATCATCGTTTGGAAGTTTTAACAAAATCTAAGTTATTGGATCCACATCAAAAATTAAACGTACTTATTCAATATAATATCACCCAGTTTAATATATACCCTGCAAACAGCTCCTCTTGAAAGGTTTTTTTATAACATTTTTAAATAAAATTGTTAACCTCATAAAAAGTTCAATAAAAAAAATTTTGCAAATGCCAAATTATACATCAAATAATTCTTTATATTTAGCCAAACTTGTTAAAGGACTTAAAATTTTTAATTGCTTTTATTCAGCAATATAACAAATCTTGTATTTTAGAAAAACCAAATTGTTTTTTACACAGGATTCATATGAGAATAATAAACTTAACTGTCTTAAGAAGCTTTCTATACCTGATAATAATCTAAACAAAATCTATTAAAGTAAAAAGTCCAGTAAATTGATTAGAGCTATTCTAAGAGAGAAAGGGAAAAGAAAAGGGTTATTTTATATTGTCAGGTTAAACCGTCTAACAGATGGATTTATAATAAACGCAGCTTCGGTAATTCTAAATGTCTTAAAGATGTTCTGCAATGCTTCGGCTGTTCGAGCAGTTCTCGGTTGCAAGACTCACACATACCATTGCAGACATTGCAATGAGTTTAAGTTTCTTGGACATGTGTTAGGATACTGTGATTTCGGTGCAACTGAATTAGGAAGCCTAATGGAATAAAATCAATTATAGATAAGACATTAAAGAAGAAGATTTTGAAGTTCATGAAAAAATTGTTGGTCTATCAGATAAAGACAGCATTAGATGCATAGATATAATTGCTATAGATAGAACTAAGAATGAGGCATTTATTATAGATCCAACTGTTAGATTTGAAACCTATTTAGATCAACCTAAATTAGTTCATGTTGAACAAGAATCTGTTTATAAACTACAATTCAGTACTATAAAGTTTTTAATGCTAAAGATATAACAATATTTGGTTTACTGGTTGGATCTTGCGGAAGGCTTACTAATATGTAAATTTTTAAAAGTATTTTAGTATTCCTCAATGTTTAGATGAAGAAACTATTTTGAAAATATTAAAATATTCAGAGAAATGTTTGTTAGCTATTAATTAATAGATATATAGTTGTTATCGCTCAGGCATATTTTTAACTTCCGTTATATTGCTTATGTATAATTTAAGTTATAATTATGTAAGTTGATTTGTTGTATATAGTTACTGTGTTCTTTTGCCAATCTGGGCTGCCCAGACAGTTACTTGTTAATAAATTAAATTGGCAGTTCAGGAAAAGATCTTCTGCATTAACTTTAGCACTTGTGATTTTGAATAAAATGTTTGTTGTCTCAAAAGGGTAAACAATGCAGTAATGGTGACGTACTGCACCACAGAATAATATAGTCTGCTGCAGCTTAAAAAGTCCTTTTTACACTTCAACTAAATACTTAGTATGGAGGCTCATACATAAAATATGAGGTCTTAAAACTGATTTACATTGCATGAAGATTCAATGGCTGGAAAACGAACAAGCATCAGATATCAAAGTACCGCAGCTTTTGAGGATGTGTTTTGACTGATAGAACTCACTGTAAATTCAAGTCTAAGCAAATTTAGTGTTTGTTGTTGCCGCATCAAAGCAAAGAAATTATTTTTTTTCTGGCTCATAGACACAAGACAAATTCCTTACTAAGAACAACACATTTTCAGATTTTTCCGTCGTAGGTTTATAGACATCAGGATCAATACAATAGTCAATATAATATAAGATCAATATAATAGTTCTAGGGTATTTACCTTAATCAACAACCAATATGTTTCCATTAAAGTTCATACAATCGATGCTACGTACCAGTCAACAGGTTCTAGCAAACCCCAAAATGTTACAGGCTTTGAGATTTTGAGAAAGCTCGAAGTTCTATTGTTCTCTTGGGTCTTTATCGCTTTGAGAAATATTGTAAGCTTTTAGGTTTTTACAGACTTACTTATCCTTAAAAGTGCTCGAGTCTCTAATCCTAACAAACCTGCAAGTTTCCATTTTCTATGCTCCTTGGTAGTTATATCATTGATAAAGGCGGCGGTAACAGAAACATATACTTATGTTTGCTTAAGAAGCGTCTGGTACTGACTAAAAGAAAGGTTAAAAGAACAAGATTAAAAGTGTTTTTTCCATTACAAAATTCGACAATGGAGCTGTAACTGTCGTAATGGCTATTGTTAGAATCGATGAGATGCTAGAGAACCATATGTATGAAAATGAAAGCAGAGGATCCTTATTTGGAAATGTTTTGACAGCAAGCTTTAGAAATGAATTTAGGAGCCAAAAAATAGCGAGTTCCCGTGAGGAACATCATTTGATTGCTGGAAGAATGCAAAGTGTGACTGCTCTTTGAAAGAAGAAGACGAAAATAATAGTATATTAGGGTAATTTTCCCCAAGCCCATCGTTAGCTGTAAACGCCTCTGTTTCAAATTCTTATCCCTCATGAAGAACGCCATCAAATGAAAAGGTTTACAAAATAATAAGAACCACAAGGAATCTATACTCGATACTGCATGTCTTAATTGAGTACACACTTGACGTTACAAAATCAGGACTAACTTTGGCCTAAAAGGATTTTGAATGTAATGTGTAGAATTTGAACACTAATAGTTCGGTTTAAAAGATGTAATTGCATTTTTCTTTATTAAGTTTATTGAAGATTTCGAAAACAGCAAAATTATCTCGAAATCAAATAAGTATACTCGCTGTTTTCAAAGTCACTACAGCTTGTACAGGTATAGACTCCTTATTATAACAATCCACATCTTCTATTGATGCAAGTCCAAGGAGGGTTCTTTTCTCTTTAACCCGGTATACGTGCGTGTTTGTGCTGTACAGATAACTGTTGTAGCATTTAATTAAAAAATATGGATCCCTATTTGTTGTATCTAGACGATAACAGCATTTCTACTGTAGAAAGGTATTATCCTATACCTACGGTCATTTAGAAGGGGCGTACGAAGCATGAATATCACTTAACCACGTCTGCAACATCGATGGTGGTCTCGGAAGCATACCGTTATTAGGAGGCATTCATCCTAGACTTTCCCTGCTTGCAACTGCCCTTCAGCTTTTCCAAAGTTGTGTCGAAAATTCTTCTACTGTATGCGATTTGGTTTCGATCCTCTGTACAGTCTTAAAATATTTGCGTTGCCCCTTGAGCCACATTTTCAATCTTGGACCCAAAATGAAATTACAAGACAAATCTGATGAGGGTGTTGGAGGTTCTCAGACTACCAGATGTTATTGTGTAACAAAATCTGTTATATTTTTAGGGTGAAGTGAGCGAAAACATTGTTTTCATGAAGGATAAACGTCTTTCCTCAGTTTTCCAAAAACAACGCCGTAAAATGGGGTTATGATACAGTACAGTACAGTTCGATGCGGCTGGAAATGCGTCAGCATTAACATCGAACAATAAACCGTTGAAAAGAAAGAAAAGAAATAACTGTTGAATAAGATACATTTGAAGTTGCATAAATTATGATTATTGAACGTAGAAGCAAAGTAACCTTTAAGAAACAATGTATGCATGTAAGAATTACCCATAAAATTTTATTTTATTTAATGTAATTGATTTACTATGATGGAATAAATGAAAGACTGCATTGTAGTATCGAATAGAACATGAAACTGAATACTAATTCTAAAGTAATCGATCTTGTATTATTTCATATTAACATTTTCAATAATTTATAGTATTATTCCATGAAAATACAACCTTACTACATACAAGAGGTCTCGGTAGAAGTCTGAGTTAGCTGAATGTCCGGGAGGTACAAATTCTAAATACACAACCTATAATGTTATTTTATAATATTGCATACATATCCGGACTCTGCTTTAAATCTCGTTTAAACGTATTCATTTGGTACAAATTTATTATTTCATTTTCTCTTAAATGTTTATTAAGCTGCTTACGTTATCAAAAAATATTCTTTCAAAGTTTGTCAAGTTTTAATTACCATGTGCACGTGCCTTTTCGAGCAAAA
>VTPC01004044.1:0-50171 GCA_011009095.1 Ignelater luminosus
AAAAAAATTAATGTCATCTCCAAGAGGATAACGGCTACTGGCAATACCTCTTTTAAAAAAACAACGAAAGAAGCTGGTTACCGCCAGGTCTTTGGGAAACATCAGCACATTTAAGTTGCATAGGTATCTTCTAGAAATTAAATAAATAAGACAAAGTTTCTTTAGAAGGGTGCTCAGAATTCTAATTATAGCATTCTTTCATTTTATAATTATTTTCAAATCAAAAGACAACGAAATAAAAGATGTAGGGAAACCTGGGGGAAAATGGGTCAGCGGACAATTCTTACCAGCGATGTTCCTGTGGCAAACTATGAGGACGATAAGACGGATTAAATGACAGCAAATCTCTTCTGCTCACTGTATATTGGAATTTTGTTAATATTTATGTACATCATATCGTCTCAATTATAAACCATGCATACGTAGTTAGTGTGTATGTAGAAAAGTTGATATTTTATGTGCCCGATTTATAAATAAGTTTTATTTTATTAGTTAATGATTGTTTTATTCAAACGAAGTATCATGTTATGTTTATGCATTTTACTCAACTGAAAACATATTCATCTTTTTGTAGATGGTGAACTTGGTCAAGAGCAGTTGAGTTTTATTCAAACCACTTTAAGGAAATGGTCGAAATAGTTAATGATTTCAGTGAAAACGATACGCCTTCAATAAACAGCGCAAAACTTCTCTTGAAAGATAAGCATTTAGGCAATAATTTTTATACATTGCTAGTAACTTTTTGTGCATTGCATGCCATAAAAAATTTAGAAAAGTCAAGTCTTAGCCTTAACGAAGCCCTAGATATTGTGAGAACAGCAAAATCATAAATAGGTAATGCTAATGGGCATATCGCTCGCAGTCCTTAAGGTTGTAAATGTTGTAGATCTAGTTTTGTCAGGGAAAGAAGTAGATCTTTCTAGTCATATTTCAGTTGAATATGCACCGTAATTTAAATGTGCACCTTTACCATCTGTAGATGCTGAAAGGTCATTTTCTGCGTATAATCTCATTTTTAATGAGAAACGAAGAAGTTTTGCTCCTGAAAGCTTCGAAAATACCTCCTATGTATTTTGAATATGAAATAAATGTCTGACTTTTGTTTTTGTCTTTTCTTTCCTCTGGTGTTACATTATATGCACGTATGTAAGCACAATTAACAAATGTAATTAAAAAAATTCTTATCATATAAATACCTTGCTGTTTTTTAAGAAACATTTAAGCTTATTTGAGCTCACTCAAGCACATAAATGCTTACTTGTGCTTATTTTGCTATTTTTTTTCTTACATATTAAACAATTTCTTGTGTTTATTTTTGCCATTATTAGTACTTAAAAATCCGAGGTCTAGTGATTATGTAGAAAAATAAAATATATCTTGTGTTGAATTTCATTTGTTTTCACTTTCATTCTGGAAACTTTTCAATTCAGCCTCGTACTTACTGTTCGTGTTATTAATTCTTTAATCACATGTCTTAGATAAACAACCCTAAAAGTAGTATAAAAAGGGGATTCTGAAGCTTGCAAGTTAGTTTTTAATTCCGTCTGTTTCAGATACCGCCAAGTTATTATAATACGGTCTAATAACATTCATTGTTAATTGGTTAAGTGTATTTAGCACACATAAATAAACATCCAGTTTAATTTTCCACTGCGTTCTGTTTCATGCTAGTGTAATTAGGCATAAGTGGTAATTGAAGTGACAGTACTGGTGTCCAAGAAGAACCAATATTAATTGCAACTCGTTATTTGTCTACACTGATGCCAAGGGGTTTAGATCAAGTCAACTACTTGAACCATTCAAGGAGTACAAAGCCCCTGGTATCAGAAGAATTCAACAACCTGTATCGCATCGTGTGCTAGTTGCTGCCGGTACACGACAATATAAAGCCGGTTCCATACTTTTGAAACACAGTGTATCTTGTTATCTATTCGTTTTTAGTTTATTAAACTAAAAAACAGGAAAAAAAAGATATTCTTCGTCTCTAAGCTATAATTTTGAAATAACAAATTCAATCAGATGCGTATTACGTGCTCAAACAAATTACGAGTAAATTTCCAGTAAATACATTCAAGCACGGAACAGACGACTTTGATTCTTTTGAAATAGTCATGTTAAATTGACAGGAAAAAATCGGTCATCTATTATTTACTTTCCGTGTTGGAATAAAGCATACCTTCTCGTTATAATCTAATATGGAATGAAAATGTGTTCAAACGCAACGTTCAAATAAATTTTAGTGCAGCGTTATATTGCTTACTGTTTGCTATCTAATTTTAATGTTTGTTGTCACTAATAAGATGATTTAAGTAGCAAGTTAATTTAAGGACGTCCTCGCGATATTGTAAGAAAAAGATTTCGAGTTTTAAATCGTGTTAACGATTATTTTTACAAGAAATAACTAAGTTTGATTGCTTTTATACAGCAACACTACATGACAAAATTGAAATGTCGCGTACATAAATATAAAATACATTTTTGTAATAGTTTTGTTAGGTACATAAACGAGAAAGTAATGTAATAACTAAATCATACGGGCTGTAACTTAAATGTAACAAACTTGACGCAGCGATTTTTCAAGTGATAACTGTAAAATATGACATGTAAATTTAGTGGGAATGATGACGTCATAAAAACTGATAACGTTCTCGAAAATTTGGTTTTACTGCGTAGATCGGTCTTGTACTTATTTTCAAAAATCCAATGTCAATATTCAAAAAAATATTTATCTTCAGGTACCTATTTAGATTTCTTTTCAAGTTGCTTCAAGACAAAAGCATAGTCAATCAAGAGTTCGGGAACGTTTAAATTCAGTCAACGAGAACTTTTATTGACAGTTAAAAGACCTAATAAAAGTTTCAGAACTCTAATATTTGTCAACTACTTCTTAACTTCTGCTTAAACAACTTGCACGTATATGGAAGTACACGCTTTTTAGAAGCTTCAATGTATCTGCTGTTGTTTGTGTTTAGTGTGAACGTGGTATACTGCCAAAATTCTGTAAAATTTCGTAAGTATATTATTATTTTAATAATTATTAATTGATTTTAAAACTTTCAACGATAATGAAGGTAAAGTTCAAGAAACTAAACTATGCAGAAAAATCACCTGATTGATAGCATTATAGTAATAAAAAATATTATTGTTGAATACTTAGTACCTAATATACCACTTCTGTTTTTAAACTATTGAGAAGGAACGGCAAGTACTATGATTTGCAGGATTGCGCAACTCCCAAACATTCCAAAGAAAGATTTTAATTTTTATAATACAGATAACAAACGACGCAGATTTTTGGCGTAAGACAATTTGTCACTGTCGACTCAGCATGGTCGTTTAATTGCCAGCTGTTTCATCTCCGCTGCTGTTTTTCTAAGAAACAAAGGGGGAGGGGTTTTAAAAACGTTTTTCTTAATGTATAATTTCCATCGAATTATTAATTAAATTTTTTCTAACTGTATCAATTCCACCCTGTATATATCAAATGCATAGAACATAATGTATACGATGAGCATACAAGGTGTATCTTCAACGGTGGATGATATTGGCAGTACGTTCCACATTAATTTGCTGTTGACGGCGTATTTTCCAAGATGTCAGTGGTTAAAACCTTTCAAACTTGGCAACGCTGCGGTGCATTAAAGAAATTAAAAAAATTGATTAGATACCTAGATAGGATTTAAAAGTTTGATGTTTTCATTAGTTTGAGTTTAATTTAATAAATGCTCAATATTACCATTATCAACTCAGCATTTTCTAGCTTGACGTATGATGCTTCATTTTAAATCTTGTAACATGATTCTAACACCCTGACTGACTTCTTTGAATTAGCTAGTCTTCCATACCTATTACACTATATTCTTTAGAGAAGGAGAACTTTAAAAGCAATGAAAGAACAAACACCAGAAAGAAAATGAAAACTACAGCACAACTTGCAAAGGCGAGATGAATTGACAGTTTCACTTGTCCAGAATTAGCAGTAAATTAGGTTGCCTAATTTATTTACAAAAATTATGTAAAGTTTTGTTTGTTTACAACAGTCATGTTTCAATAGCTTAACAATTACCACTAACACGGTGTAGACAAATAAACAAACGAAATCGGTCGATTCGTCCTAAGAAGTTATCACTTAGCCCTCAAAGTTGTTTTCAGATATGGTAACTTTTGACTGTATCGTTGTTATTTGTCGAAATATTAAAATTTGTAATGTTATTTTCAAATTCGCACTAAATCCGCCCCTGTCTTTCAATTTCGTTCAGGTATTTGTTTTCCTGACTCGTAATATTTAAATTATTTCATTCTATAAACGAATGTTTGTTACAATGTTATTCTAAAGAATTGATAACTTTGTGGTCTCGACTTCTGGGCTCCGGTAGACGTGCCTTTTGCTATTTTCCAATATAAAATTCCTGGAACCTTAGTCGCAAATATTGGAGTCACACAGTCTCGATTGAGTCAGGTTTAAGCTGGTGAATCTACGAAGTGGAATTTTCCAATGTCTCATAAGACTTTCTGCATTTTTAACCTGTTAAGGTCGTGTATCTGACTTTCCAACCCCACTCCAGTAAGTACACATTGCACAACAGGAGACGCAGGGAGGATAGGCATTACGTTGATATAGCTGCGTACTCGAACCAACGTACGGGTCAGTTTCGGCATTACCCCCTACAAATCCGAATTGGTTACAAACCGAATTTAATTGAAGCAATTCTCTTAGTAAAAGAGAGATCGGACTCGAGAAATCCTATTTCGTCGGGTCTTTGTCGTGTTATTCACGGAGGAAAGCCGGTTTGTTTACCGACAAGCGGTGCTTTGGAAGCTTTGTTATTGTGGAAAGCGTTTTTGCTTCAATTACAGTTACGCTGGTATTTCCCAGGAAATAAAAATTGTAGAGGGTAGAAACGCAACAATTTTGGTCTCGTTGGTGCAACGTTAAAGGGTCTGTCGAGAACAGAAACTGCCCGCCTCGTAAAGACTTGAACTGTGTGTGTGTATTACATTTTGGAAACTCCGTGATCCGAATGGACTAAGTAAACTTAAAGAGCGTTTGAGACTCAAAGTGATTTTAGTTTATAAAGCGGGTGTATAAACACTTGGATTTTGTTCTTGTGCTTTTTGGTTATTGTTAACAAAAGTGATTGTTCTTTGAAACCTAAGTTCCCTTGAACATTAGTGGGACCAGGCAAACGTGAATGAGCTGCTGTCGTTGGGAATCAGAGACCTGCACATATCACCTGGAAAAAAGATTGCCGTTATAGTAAGAAAGACCTGTTTTGTTTTGTTATTTGAGTTTTAATGATTGTTTCATTTCATAAAAGACTAGGAGAACGTAGAATTTGTGAAATATTCCATACGAAAACCTTGCTTAGGCACGATTAGTTTCGTATTTTCTCATTGAATTATAATATTTACGAGTAATATTTTTAACTAATTTGTAACAGGAACGTTCCCAGGTAATTTTAGCTGGTGTTTGTTAAATTATTGCAACATAATTAATAACTTTTGACTACTGTTTTTCTTTGTTATTAGATATAAAGTTTATTTGTTGCTATTTCAAAATTCATTGTCAAGTTTATCTTGTTTTAATTAATTTAATATTTAGATTTTGGCCTTTTGTTCCGTATTTTGAAATTTTAACGTAACAGAATCCTTTTTTTTGTTTATTGTAATAACTTGTTTTTATTGTTATTTTCTCATTATTTGTTTATCAACTTTGTTCTCCAGTGAAGAAATTAATTCATACCTTTTATTGATATTCTTTCGTAGTGTTATTTTGTTTTTTTTGTATTCTTGTTTGTGTGTTCAACTCTTTCTTTTTATTATTGTTTTAATAAATGTAAGAAAGGTCGATTATTTACATTTTGTTTTCTTTGTAAGTGGATCTCTAGTCCAGACGAAGCAGCGTTAATTTCGTTACTTTGTTCGTTTGGCTATTAAAAAGCACGGTGGTGCTTAGTCTAAATTTCAATTAAAGGTCAGATACCTTTGTTCAAGAGAGAAGTAAATATTAATCTGGTATTTCTTTCTTGGATCTTTTTTTTTTTTTAAAGGAAGTCTTCAGAGGACTTCCTTGTCAAAATTGATTAAGACAAATCACGTGTTTATACAGTTTTTTTTAGTTCGTGTTGAGTCTCAATTGTGAAACGTTAAAGCGAGTTTTAATAAAGCTTCCACAAGGTAAGTTACACACAGGGTGGGGTTTCGCAAGAAGCCTATATACAGAGTGTCGGATTCACGAGTAGTCGCGTGACCGACCATCAGAACCCTTCGATCTACGACTGCTGGCGCTCTCTTTTGTGAACATCTACTAGTTTAATAAGAGTTTTGGAAATCGGTGAGCTTCTCTTTGTGCGGCTAGGTAAGTTCATTTGAGAATCCACCCCATCTGCGGCATGAGCTACGGGATTTAACATCTACCATTGGTCTGGTCGGGACTTGTGCATACTTTTGAGCATCTTCCCGTTACAAATTCTTACTTTTTCTCTTCTTCATCTTCGTCTTCTTCTTTTTCTTCTTTTGTATATTTTAAAAGCTCGTCTGGTTATACAGGATATACTTTGTAGCTGAAACACGTTGAATTGCAAGTGTCTTTTTCTTTTTCATCCGATGTCGACGTTAGGTATCTCACCTATACAGTACACCCTGTATAATTAAAAGTCACTTTAGAACACTCGGAAGGCAATTGCCTGAAACTTTTATTAATAAAAATGTTTGATACTTTGACAAATAACGACGGTAGAGCCAAAAATAAATATATCTGCACGCAACTTTGAAGACCGATAACTCCATAACTAAGACGAATCAACCTTGTTTGGTCATCCGGAATCCACCTAATTAGTTTGTCGGTGTTATTTATTTACACACTGTATACTACTGCAATTTAAGTTAATAAAAATATTGGCACTAACAACGCAAGTAAGCTAATGCTTATAATACGTGGGTAAAGCCAAAATTATTGAGAATAAGAAGCGTGGTTAAATATTTTTAAGATTTTATTTTAAATATGTTCAAAGTAATTCTCTTTGGCAATAATGCACTTAACCATTCCTACCTTCCACTTCTCAAAAGCTCCCAGCCACTCGTCTTTTGGAATGCTTGCAAAATAATCGTGTACGGCAGCATCAATCCCTTCTTCAGACAGGAATTTTTCACCTTGTAAATTTTCTTTTAGTCCAAAAAATAGTCAAAACTCGTACGTTGCCAAATCAGGTAAATATGGTGGGTGTTTTATTACTTTTATCTTCTTTTCAGCCAAAAACTGGAGTGTTACGTTTGCCATATGGGACGAAGCGTTACCGAGATGCAGCATGATTCCCTTAGGTATTTTGCTGAATACTTCTGGTAAACATTTTTTAGTGTACCATTTAGCTGTAACTATTTTCTATCTATCTAGCTTAATTGCACCGACCAGACCCGTACTCCTAAAGAAAACTGCAATGTTTTCTTTAGCTACAGTTGTTGGAGGACGTTCTGCCCCTTTTCGATGCTTAGCAGGTCTTTCTTGTTCAAATTCTTCAAACCAGCGGTAAATTGTAGCCAAAGAATGAGCTTGTTCAGAAAATGCTAAGTCTAAACTTTCCTCACACTCAGAAGCACTTAATCCTTTTTTAAAATCATTATTCGGAAATGCTCTCTGATTAACTCCATTTTTTCACTACTTCAAACAAATAATAAACTGGGTTCCAAGAAATTAAACTTTAAAAAATACACTACTGGTGACAGCTCAAATATTAACAAATAAAAAAATGTCCATTTTGTTATCCCTAGGTTACCATGTTTTCTTATTCTCAATAATTTTAGCTTTACCCACGTATAAGCACTTGTAAATGGTTTAATAAATTGGTTTCTTCTCAAAACTCTTTGCCAGAAAACTCGATGTAGAGCAAGGCATGCACACTTGTTAAATAGTTATTTATGCAACAAGTGTGTAAAGTGTATCTCTTTTACACGAGAAGCAAAGTATGCCGCACGAGCCGAAAGCGAGTGCGCAAATCCGCTGAGTGAAAAAGAGTAACTTGACTCACGAATGGCATACAAAACTGTTTTCACGTTCGTAATAAAAATTAAGAACTACCTATTTCAAAAACAGCTTTTTATTTGAAAACATTGATATTAAATGTACAATTAGTGTGCATCATAGCAATCCTGTACGACCAATATTTGATAATGTAAATACGGCTTTAAAACCCAATTACACTTATAACAAGCTTTTTTCAAGGCTGAAGAAGCTCCACGAGGAGCTTAAAACGGCCTCCCGCCTTCGGCGGGAATTTAACGATTGACTTGACTTGACTTGACTTGCTTTTTTCAGTGACCTTTGAAAATATAATATAAAACCTGCTTCACATGTAGTTAAAAACTCAAAACTTGTTCCAGATTTTTATGAAATCCGCTGTACAGGTATCCAGACACGTACCCTTCTAACTTTTCGACTGGTACACAGTGAATCACAATTTTGTGTAGACACATCTGAAACGTTTTATATTAAATTAAAATTAGAGGTTGTTTTGTTACGACTCTTTTCTTTATGTTATCGTTTTGCATCGCGTAAACTTGTAGTCAATTAAATTTCTGTTCCTGGCTTTATCGTAAAGTTATTTCTCGAGAAGCGTTTATAAAGTTATGACGTGTTCTTTACTAAGCAGTAATTGCGCTCAAAAACACGGCAGTTCAGTGATTTTATTAGTGATAGAGTAGTTAAGAATCAGAAATAAATTAATGAAAGTTCTGCCTTCTTTATCATGTCGGTGCATAGACGTGGAAAACGGCGCATAGACACTGACATACACAAATTAATTGTTGAAGGAAAACATCAAGTTACAATGTTAGAAGATCCACACGAATTGATTGTTAGATTTTGTGGACTTTTAGAATCTCTTTACAAAAATGGAATGTGGAATGTTAAAGTGCAGCTCTCAGAAGATTATCCTTTCAAGGCACCAAATATTAGCTTTATAAATAAAATCTACCATCCCAATATTGATGAAAATTCAGGAATTCTGTCAGTAAATGTAATGAGTGAAAGTTGGACTTTAAGACACCATCTCTTAGATTTGTTTGAATACTTTTTACCGGAGATACTGACAGATCCTAGTCTCAACGATCCAATAAACAAAATTGCAGCGGCGATATATATTTATGCGCCAGAAGAATATAAAAATGTTGTAAAAAAATATGTGCGGCAGCATGCACGGTTTTAAATTTAGTACTATGTAAAAAGTTTTTTTATTAATTGTAGTATTGTAAATCAGTACAGAAATATATGCATATTTAATGCAACTCATATCCATGTTTACTATTATTATTATGTGGGTATTAAGAATAATGTTTTAAATGCCAAGAAATTCAAAACAACCATTGTTGAAACATACAATAAAAGTTTATGGTTCCAGCGACCTTTATTGAACATTTTACTGCCTCAATCGGTTAATAACAACATTCGTCTATTCGAAATTGGAGTTCATATACATATGAAATTTTAATATCAAATTTTATTCTACAATTGTGATAATAAGCAGAAAATTAGTGTTTAACGGTTTGATTTCTTTAAAAGCATTGTATCATTTAATAAACGTTTTAGATTTTTAATAGTGGTTCATTTCAAATCTTTCTTTTGCAATTTGCGCATCGCAGTTTCTTTAATGATTTATAGTTTATCCCATTCCATTTGGAACACCTCAAGCACCTACTAATTTCTTTTATTACCTTCACTGATAAAGTCGTTTTTAAAATGATTTACAAACACTTCTTTAACTCATATAGCATAAGAGATCCGCAATAAAAATGCTCGTCTTTCAATAGCTTTCTTTTTCTTTGAGGTAAAGTTTACCACCTGCACTGCAGCGGCGGGTAAACAAATTAGTCTCATATATACCGTATGTCCTACGGAAGGCAAAACATAGGGAAAAGCCTGTACAAAGGTTTGGAATAGATAGAAGAGCTATTTGAATACTCGATAAGTGATTAAAGTTGCCTAGTTCAAAGAAAACATAACCATAGTAAAACAAACACACAGTTTTTGTGCGAGGTGTAATGCTTGTTTTACTTGTTCATTTGTAATTAAAGATCAACACACATCAAAACTAATTATAAGTAAAAACAAAACCAATTGTAAACAATAACTGTTCGGTCTACACGCCACTCAGGGTACAATGACTGTCTATTTATTACGTGCTCAGCAATTTTAATGACGCGTGTTGTTACTAGACTATTCGTGGAATATTCAGAGTCTTGAATCTACTGTAAAATCTTATACAGGTCTTTTCCTATGTTCCGCTTTTTGTAAGACACGAGGTATAAGGGATATGGAATGTATAACTTATATGACATTTGGTGAAAAGTAATAAAGGCAAAGAGAGAAATGCAATAAAAGTTTCGTATTGGTTTATAGATTTTTTAATATCTGTGTCTATGCAAATTTGTGTTATTTAAACATAAATATTTTCTCGTTGCCGTAACGTTCAGAAAACTTAACCGATCATTGTGCGCTTCTGAAAATGTCTTATAATATGCAAAGGATAGTTCTACACAAACACGTATGTAAAAATTAAAAAGTAACGTGCGTCCAGAAAGCCTAAGCCATCCAGTTAACCATGAAACCATTAAAGTTTATCGTTTACAAGATATTATACAGGGTGTCTTAAAAATGCACAAAAATGCTTTAGGTAGGACTATTCTAAAATTATTGCAGAACCCGAACCTATTGCAAGACTGACCTTCTAAAGTGCTTTAATCATTTATACAACAGAAAAATAAAAGAATATTAAATGTGACAACAGTGTGAAGGTTTTTAACAAATGAAATATCAAGTAAGTAGGCCGAGATTTAGAATAGCCTTTGATATGGGACTACTAGATCAAGAATATTTTAAGGAGTACTTATGCATTTCAAAATTATTATAGCCGGGCCCTATTTCTCTTAAAAGACTAATGTTATAGGGGTATTTTAACAAATGCACTTTACTGTAAGTTGTTATTTGTTACATACCTACTAAAAGTATTTGCAAGAAAAGTCTAAATAAATCAATAGTTTAATTAACAAAATAAAATATGCAAATTACGTGAATTGAAAAACACTATTGCGTGCAAACGTCTTTCAAGAAAAAGTTATTTACATAACAAGTATGGAAAACGACATATTTATATGAAAAAAGCATTCCAGTGAGTTATGTACAACATTTTTCCTAACTTTATAGAAAAATATAACATTTTTATAACAATCTATAATTTACATTTTGATATCCTCTAGAAAGAATTGTATACGAGAATGTAGACAATTTGATTCTTTGTTTCAAGCTTACTCTGTTTTAAATTTTAATGTTCTGTATTTTTATTTTTACTTGTTACTCTGTATAGTAACTTCTAAGTAGGCTTTTTGATGGAGATTAGATGTTTTTCATTGATAAAGATCTTATAATAATCTGATGATATTATAATACCGAGTGAAATTGAAATCCGTACAAAAATTTTAACCACTTATCAAAAATATATTTTTTAAAAACCTCTCCTTCATTCCTTTTTGAAAAATCGAAAAATTGTTAGAGAGTCTCTGGATCTGTACAAAACAAAGTAATAAGAAAAATAAAAGCAATTAATTACGTTCGTGCCGTTATCTCAGTTTTACGTTTGCCGGTTTTGCTGGCACTATTTCTGTCTACGATCTACCTGTATAAACATTAAAGAAAGGCCAGTGTAATGTTTAAAATTTGCAAATTTAAGGTCATAATTTCAGGCTTCTTAGTTCACTTGACACTTCTAGCGTTTCAAGACGTTTTTCCGTGCTACTTGTGTAAGTTGTTTCTTTTTTGTTTTACCTAACGTTAAACTATTATTTATTAGCGTTTTTTTACACCCTGGGCCGGTAAAATTTTATAATTGCTTGGATAAATTGCTACAGTCCATCCCCCAAGTCCCATCTTTTTTACGAAATGGAATCACGAATGCAAACAATACATACATTCAAAACGACGAAGAGAATCATTACGACATTCAAGAAGATCAAACGATATTACTTACATGTGTTCACACCTTTACGTCTCTTTTAAAAGGTCTTTCAATTGAACGATTTTCTTTAGCTACCGCCATAAAGATAATCTGCAAATTTTTGCTTTAATTTAACAATAATTAAGTATTCAGTATGAAATTAGGATAGGTTAGTTCTGTGCTCGAAAACATGAAACTGGAATTTCTGTAATTTAAAACGAAAATGAAATAAACAAATAAAAACAATCTTTTGATTTTTATTATGATATGATATCATTGTAGGTAATCTTTCTGAAAACTTAAGGTGTACACCAGTGGTTTGCAAACGCGGAAACTCTTTTCAAAAAAGGGCTCTGTTTAAATGAGAAATGTTATCGGTGAACATTTCTAGGTATCAGCAGTTACCCATTAAATTTTTTCTAACTATATTTCAATTTCACCCTGAAAGCTTGTAAATTGTTTGAATAGGTAATTAAGATTCGTAACCGCAGTATTATTGTTTCTTTGTTTATTATTGTTTATTTAGGTATATGAATTTTACCAAAAGTGTAAACCGAATGCTGTATTCTGTTTTCTCAGTATATTCATTCTGCTATAGTATGCCAATGTATGTATTAAGGCTCTCCCTCAGTGCCCTCAAAATTCATCAAATATTTTAATATTTTGTTGTAAAATAACAAGAAAATCGTTAGTGCTAAAGAGATACTCGTTGTCCTATTTTGTACTAAATTAAAATATGAAGAGGGTTGCTTTAGAGGTTTTTATCTAAATAGCTTTAAACCAATTTAAACTTAATAAAATGTAAATATTAATTTTATAAAAATTGCAAGAGAAAATGCTGGCCCAAGAAGGTGCTTTTTTACCAAGTATTAGATATATTCATTCTCGAGGGGGCTGTTTTATTAGTTCTTCTTCAAAGACAAGAATCTCAATGAAAACATAATTAATAAAAAATTATTTTATGCAACCATTACAAATTGCAACTTTAAAATAAAGTTTTGTTGTATTTACACCCCAAACCACCCACTGTGAAATCCAATAAGTACAGGGTATAATTCTTGAAAGGTCTATTATTAACCATTCATACCCATGCAGAACTTGAAAGATGGTGTAAAATTCTACAGAGAATTGTAAAAGGAATAATTCTTAGCGTTCCTTTACAAGTTTTCTGAATAGTAATAGTAGATATTCAAAGGTACACAGTTATACATAGTTTATGATAAGATTTTATTTAATTACTGGTTACTACTAATAATTATTACATCAAAAACAAACAAAAAAACCAAAGAACAAATGCTGATAATAAAACCTGTGCCCCCCTTGATATTTTTTATAATAACCAAACCTCGAAATTTTGGGGCCGGTAAACGGCATTTCTTTTGTTTAATGCTAATTTCACCAATGTTGATCTCTTACATAGTACAGTTCGGCATAATATGTACAGAAGTAACTATTTACACGCAATTATTTGATTATCTAATCACAAATTTCCACATTTTATTTTGCGTATCGGCAAATTTCGTTTAATTCTGGAATCTAACAGCTCTGGAAGTAGAGCAGAAAAATAGAATTTATCTAATTGTTTAGACATTTTATTTTCCCAAAAACTGTCATCTCTCTCTATCTTTTCCCAATTAATATCCTTTTTTGTGTATACAATAAAGTAACACACCTTTTTTTGAGCAATATGTAATTGGCCCTGTATTTGAAACATGTAACTAGGGTTACCTTTGAAATTAATTTCTACTTCGCCGTTGTTATTTACGGACGTTGTGCAGTAAGATATTGCTTTTGTTTTAACAGCTTCTTCTATTGCTATTTCACGTGTAGCATATGGACATTTGACTTCCACTATAATATCATCTGATATTAATCCGTCCGGTGAAGCAGCTAAATATTTCTTTGTAGGGTGTATGAATAAGCCGCACTTTTGGACTGTTAAATTGGTTTGGGTCTGAAATTTGATAATTGCATTATTCTCGTTAAGAATTCCATATTCCACGCCCTATCGACAATAACGCTAATCATTGGGAATCCATCCTCATCGATATCTCTTGCTTCTTTTGCTAAGTGCGATTCTTCTTTACCTGCAGCTTTTATTTCGTTCAATGCAATATCTGCTATTGTTTTTTGAACTATTCTTTCTTCTGCAATATAGGTATTAACCGACATACAGGGAAGATTTAATGAAGAACAGATTATTTTTAATTAACTGCATCCTCCTCCAGCCGCAATTATGCCGCACACCGCTGCCTCGTTAACGTCAAATTACTTTTTTTTTTTGGTATCAATAGTGTCTTCAACGTTGCAAACTTTACAACTAGCAGTAAAAATACTTCTGAAGCCTAACCTCCGTTCAGAAATAATTTCTACATCGAAGAAACTCCAACCAAATCCGAGGTGTTTCAGCGATTTTAAGCTGGACAAAAAGTGCTGTATGTCTAGATATACAGTGTGTCCAAAATTCCGAGACTTATCATTAGGATCTCGTAAAGAGTAAGAGATACGAAGTCAGTTAAATTAGAAGAAAGTCGGCTATTTTGGAGATCAATTTACTTATGCTTTTGTTTTTTCAAAAAAATTCACGGCTTACTAGATATTTACTAAAAACGCAATTATCTCATTTTTTTAAGTGAAATATCTCAGGAACGAGTAAAGACAGAAAAAAACAGCAAAGCATTTTCACAATTGTCTTTTGTTTTACTTCCAATTTTTTTGTAATGGAACGCCTACTTAATTTCCATATTACTGAATAGCACGCCTTAAATGCTTTTCAGTGATACATTACATGGTTTGACATACCTATTTTTTTGTTTTACCTAGTTATGAAGTGAAAAGCATTTTCCACGTAGTGTACTACGACTATCCTGAAATATTTCACATAAAAATTTAATTTCGTTCTTAGCAAACATATAACAAGCCGTGAACTTTTTTGAAAAAACAAAATCATAAGTAAATTGATCTCCAAAATATCCAACTTTCTTCCAATTTAACCGACTTCATATCTCTTACCCTTTACGAGATCCCAATTGTGAGCCTCGAATTTTGGACTCACTGTAGATGCACGTAGAATAATTCTGTACTTCCCAACAAACAAAAATAAAAAGGCCAGATGCTGGCCACATAGCATGCTGCCATTAGTACCCTGCACTGGTACGATACTGGCAAACAGTAACGGGCCTGATCATATAGGTCACATTGGCCAGAAGCAGGGCCAATGCTTTACCAGTACTAATGCCTGCATCTTGCCATCAACGGCCCATTACAGTGCCAGTGCAGTGCCAGTAGGTTTACACAGTGACGGTTTTCTTCTGGCCCATTACATGAAATACACACACGTTTTATATTTTACCTTTACAATGCCAGCAGGAGCCTCGGTGGCTCTGATAGTTACGCATCTGACTATCAACCCAATGGTTGCGGATTCGATTCCCGGCCGAGGTTCTGAGATTTTTCACGCGGAAAAAAATCTGAAAAAGGATGCCATCCTCTGGGAGGGATGTAAAGCAGTGGATCCCGTGTAACTACGATGAGTTGCACGTTAAAAATACCTACCGGGGTTGGAAAACCTCGGATTCGGCTAAATTCTAGTTGGCGGCGAAATGACCATAGTAGTTGAAGCCACGAGGTCCAAGGGAACCGCGACCTGAAGCCTCAGCCAAACATTAAACAGTATACCAGTACTAAAAAAAATAACCCTGCCCGAAGAAAGAACGCTTATGGCTAATTTTTGATTTTTAAATAAAACTTATTATAAATGTTTTTAATTTTAGCCATAAGCATCCTTTCTCCGGACAAGGTCACATATGCCTTTTATTAAATTTTTGTTATTCTAAACTAAATCAATAAATAATAGAAGCATATAATTTTATACAATTTATAATAAATATAAACACAAAAATCCTACTGTCTCCCCACAAATAAAAGTTCAAATAATCGTGCAAGCATTGACCATTATTTTCGTCCTTGTTTGGACTCATCGGTGGAGGATAATGATAGTCAATACTCGTCCGCTTCATGCTGGTTATATACAAAGCTAATACTAATTTCCTGGGTGCGCTGCGATTGTTACGGTTACTAACTATGTTACCAATGGCTGGCTGAGCTAAGGCTGCCAATGCCGGCTTTGTAACGGTTACTAGACATGTGGCCATTGACTGGCCGAGCTAAGGGTGCCGGTGCCAGCATTTAGCCATTAGTGCCAGAGGAAGACCGTATGCTGGCCGTTATATGCATGTTTGCTGAGTTGCTTCATTTTTCTGTTATTCGCATTCTTTTTCATAATTTTTTCGACTTTTTCTAGGCACACTACACGATAATTTCCTTTTAGAGTGAACTCCCATTTTCTTCTCGCTTTATACTATATTTACACACTTACATACTTTACTTATAAGTAAACGGATTTCTTAAACAGTCCGACCTACATTTTTCGACTAAGTATGTAAAGTAATCTGGTAAGTAGTGTTTACTTTATATAAGGTTCTGATGCAGATTGAGTTCCGCAAAAAGCGAGAATACTGCAGTGCATTTTTTTATTATAGAATTCAGAGTAGGCTGTGGTTTAAGTTCATTTTTACAGTGTACAAAAAAAATGCAGTGTGATTACTGGTAACTTCTTTTAGTGAGAACAGCATCAGTGTCATATACACTGTTATAGAAAATAGAAAAAAAAGAATTCTATAATAAAAAAATTCACTGTAGTAATATGTTAAACCCATGTGCGATTTGCTATTCAAATGACAAAAGAAAGGATTTAAAGTATTATTATAAAACAATTTTAGTTATTGATTTTTCTCAACCATTACTTTTGTTATCAGTTATCAGATAAGAAATATTAAACATTTATGTATAAAATTTAAAAAGACTATATACCTTTCTAGAAATTTGAAATGGTTTTACTTTTACATTTTCTGGAGACCAGCTCGTTTTTATTGTGTTGAAAACTTTAACATAATCCTCTTATACGCTCAATTGCTTTTCCGAATAGACAAGCTTAAATATTGCCTAAAGGGTATGATGTGTATTGAGTTTTTTAAAATTTCGCATTTTGTTCCAAAACGAATTTTAAAGTTACTGAGGGAGAGCCTTAACTTATTCCGATCTTTTATTGGAATATAAGCAGACTTATTAAGCCTTACAGGGGTATTATTTAAAATTACCGCCCTAACCGCTAATGCTTATGTTGGTACATTTAGTGTTCTGGGTTGGTAACTATGTAACAGTTTGTTTCCTGATCATCGCAATAATATCACGTGAACATCACTTATCATTACTAGAGTTCGGATTTCTAAGCACAAAAAATTACAAAAAAAAACGCTTTAAAAAGCACCAAAATAAACCTTAAAATAAGTTTGTGAGCAGAAAATGTTCTTTCGACATCAACAATTGTAATTGGTGCGTATTCATATTTTGAAATTAAAAGTAGACTGAAATTTAAAAGTTTCATCAAATTCACCGTCTAACATTTTTGCTATTGTTTCTAGCTTCCCGTATCCTTCGTTGTTTGTCAGAATTGTCTGTACTTTTCCCTTTACCGTTTGTCCAATCGACTCAGAGACGCTGAATGTGTTTAATTTGAAATTATTGATCAATTAAATGGATTCAGTTAATAATAAACCTGCAGTTTCTAATTTAGTAATTGTCTTGGTAACAAAGCTGTAGTTTGATTTAATAAATTGCAATTGCTGTTGCAACGCTCGATTCTTCAAAACGAGTTGACAATACTTAATTGACTGGCTGCTTTCTTTGTCAAAAGAAACAACAACTTCTTTAAATTTTATTGCAAAATATCAAAACAAGCTTCAATAAGCATAAAATGATTAAATAAGCACAAAAACGAGAAAAAAGAAGAAAAAGCATTAAAAAATAAGTCAAATGGATATATTTGAAATATTATTTAGCTGCTATTAAAATAAACCTTGAGGATAATACCTAGAAATCCAAACTTTAATCATTACAACGTGTTTGACTGTTGAATGGTTTGCCAGTCTAACCTCAAAAGTAGCGCTTAGTTATAATTTATTTGCTTGTTATTATTATTGATTATTGCTACTATTTTTTTGTTTCCCTGTTATTATTACTTGTTGTTGTTGGTCAAATTTAAAAAAAAAATCAAAGATTCTTAAGTGTATATTTGTGAGAACTAAAATATGATTACTTGTTATCAAATTGAAATCACCGTAAATATAGTTTCAAGTTTTTTGTCTAATATTTGTTGAATATAAAAGGCAACTAATAAAGATATATATTTTTAACAAAATATAAAAGTTTTTTTTTAAACTAATAACCTTATTTTAGTTATCTCATGATTTCTAAACTACCAAAAACAAAAAAGAGCACTAGATATTTAAAAATAGTTATGAAAAAACAAGACCATGCATGAGCCGGTTAATTTGAAACGAAATAAAGATATGTTAAGAGTTTTCGCAAATTATCCGGTTAATGCGCGGATTGTACAATATAATCGGTTATAACCAATAACACTTGGCTACTTCGCGAATCAGCCGGATAATAGATACAAGCAAGCGATTAACGTCACATTCATAAGCATACGTACTGATATGTATTAATTTATTTAACAATTAATTATTTTATGCCGTTACCTAACATAACTCTCAATATACAAAAGTATAATTAAAATCATCAAATAATATTCAAACTTTTATTTATAAAAAAACATAAATTATATGTAAATAAATTAAATAGAAAATTTCCAAATAAAACAAAAAATAAAAAAAACAGTTAAGCTTAAAATTGTACATTAAAATAGGTCTAATTGTAGATTAAATAAAAGCGAATGGATACATTTAACTACATACTACTTATTAGAATACGATAAGCTTGAATGGCACTTAGAATTACCTAACAGATTTTTTTTACTTACATTTACATTTTTTTGAGAAACATTTGGTTTTACAATTACATCTTTGGTATCCCTGCCTTCCTGAAATTGACTGCTCTTTAGCAATTTCTCTTAATGATTTTTTTTCAGTAGACACGCGCTCTAATGGAATACCTTTCTTTTGCTAACAGCAAATTGATTTCTTGAATATTTTTTACGGATAGTGCCGTTTTCATTAGCTAATTCATACAATCCATTGTCATTATCAGCGTGTACAATCGTCATCAACGCATTATTAAAGTTCAACCGTCCTCTATCTAAATCTGTCCCCTACGTAGCAAGCTGGAAACTTCTTATCTGATATATGCTTCATTTTCTCAGATTGCTTTTTTAAACATTTTTTAGCTTGTGCTCTGTTTTAAAAAATACTGGATTGCTTTACACAAATATCACAATTTTCTCTTCCTAAAGTCTAACAAAGACACGAATGAATTAACTCTTCATCGTTTGTGTCATTTTCTTTTTCTTTCACTTTATTATTTTCTTCAATACCAACATTAATAACTTGCACATCCTTGTCTTCGTGAAATTCGATTACTTGAAAGAAAGTGTTTTGGTCACTTTCAACCATTTCTGTCAAACTTTGTACTTCAATTATTTCTAACTGTATATTTTCATTTGCTACGTCATCATCTCTCTCAATAATTTCAGTAATATCTTTTTCTTCATTTTCTATCTGTGTCATTTCAACTTCTTCATTCGTTTTTCCATAGGCAACTTCTAAATCTATATTTTTGTTTGTTAATGTTTGTTAATTTTTCTCATCACTACCAATTTTCTCAATGTGGGGTATATATGTTATACATCCAAACTTTCTTTCATGCTGGTATCTTTTACTATATCCAACAGCTTTTTTTCAGTATTAATTCCTTCAATAAGCTCGTTTGGCAGTTTGGAATCTAATAAACCGATCTTTAAATCTGTACCAAACATTGCTCTGTATGGTGGACGCTTTATCCCATCATGGTATGCACGATTTTTCATCACTTGAACAAATTTAAGACCATTCGACAAATTATTTGTATTATTATCTTGCAGCCAGGTCGCAAGGATTTTTTCCACATCTTGATTGCATCTTTCGACACTTCCCTGTGACTGGCTGTGGCGAGGTTTTCCAGTAACTAGTGTAAGTCTAGACCACATACCTTTTAACTGGTCTAGTACACGATTACAAAATTGACGCCCATTGTCAGAATGAAGGATCATTGGCGCCCCGAATATACAAAACATATCCAGTATTGTTGTGGCCACTTCATCAGCCGTTTTTGATTTTAGCGGTCTTAATTGAACAAACTTAGTTAAATCGTCCTGATAGACTAATATGAATTTATACGGTCCATCGAGATTTGACTGCATGTCTATGAGATATACTTCACATCGGCTGTTCATTTCCGAATTTATTATTGGTTTTACAACCAATCCCATTTTGATAGATTTTTGTTTCATTAGACATGATGTGCACAGGCTAAGATAAACGGAAACACTTTCTCGCGTAATATTTTTGTATTTTTTTAAAGTTTCTCAACCATTCTATTACGACCACCATGTCCAATAGATAAGTGAATTTCATGAATAATATCAAAAAATTCCTCAATTTCAACATAATATTTAAAGTCTTGTTCATTTGGTTTTACGGGGCTGATTAATTTTTCAACACCGCCAATAGACCACACATCATAATGTTTTATAAGGCGATACTGTTGAGAAGTTTTTGAGACCGTATTTTTTGCCTGTTTAACATATTCAATTGTATTTTTATATTGATCACTATTTAAATAAGCGGTGTTGGCACTTTTTGTAATTGCAATTTTAAAAAGCTTCTCATTAACATGCGTTTTAAACTTGTTCACACTTTCAATCTTACCAGCCATGTTGACAGATGATGCAGTACTAAAAAACAAACCTTCTATCCGGTTGCTCTTGGATAATTCGCGTTTGTTTACGCTGGCTAATACGCAAAACTAAGACACATTCGGGTTTTATTCTAGGCATCTGGACAATTCGCGTTTTAGCCGCTAATTCGCGAATTTTGCAGATTTCGCGTATTAATCGTAACACCAACACGCAGTAGTACCTCGTGATCAAGTCGCTGCTTGAGTCTAGACTTCGAAAGTATTAGAATGTAACAGTAATTTCATCAATTTCTGTTACAAGATTGTTGCTAACTACCCTTGAGGAGCTGGTTTATAATTTTTCTTGGTCTTATTCATTTCTTAATCAATTTCAAGTTGAATATTTCTTTCTTACTAAATCCTACTTGTTGACAGTGAGACGCTGGGTATAATTTTTCTATTTTCAAATATATTTGTGAATCCGATTGTCTGGTTTCGAGGGCGAATTTTGCGAGTACGAACAACGACCTTGTCGAGGACGAGCAGAACGCAAAGAGGTTTTGTGCTGTGTTCTCGCTGTAGCCATCTTTGACGCGAGTTTTAGTGTTTAAAAGGCCTAAATCTTAGAATAAGGATGATTTTTTATTGTTGTTCCCTTACTGATGCATCGTTCGGTTTTTTCCATTAGCCTTTTTGTTTTTACGGAGGAGGCTGTAATTATCTTTTACGGAGGAATCTCAAATTAGCCTTCTGGAGGCAGCATTCAGTAACCTGTGGCGGGAGAATCTTTAGGAGTGCTTCTGGTGAAATTTCTCATCCATGAGCTTTGTCCAAATGCCGATTGATTGAAACTTCGAGAAGCGGCGTGTGAACTTTCAACGAGAAAATGGCTTCCCAAATTTTCCATCATAAGTGGAGTCCAGAATTGCGTTTTATAATAGTAATACGTATATTCATATAACCTGACTTTGAATTAATTACTACAATAAAACCTGCGTGGTTTGTTTTATTCAACAGAATAAAATTATTCTTTCTTGTGAAGCTCCTTAATTAATTTGGGGTCATATTTAGGTTTTATCAAACATATAGAGGGAGCGATATTGATATGTATAATTTGCTTTGCTTGTTGTTTGATTAATTTTCAGAGGTGTGGACAAGTCCTGTAGCGCTACTTGATATCGTTCGAAAGTAAATGTGGTGAATTATTTAATTACCAACAGCATACTTCAATGTTGTTTCTCTTAATTGTTTTTTTTAAATTTATGTTCACTCAAAAAAGGGTTGTTCATTTATAATATTATTTGGGAATAAATTAATGCTTTACCATAAAGAGTTTTTTCTTTAATTAAAATTTATTTAGTTACTTAAATTTTCAATGTTGCTAAAGATATGAGTCTTTCTTATAATGTTAGATTTCTAACAAGGTTAAGTGATAACAATTTTTACAATTCCATTTATTTTATGTAACTGGCTCTATTGATAAATCTTTATTGTTAGAGTAATGTATCGTTAAGTTTTCTGAAATCGTAATTTTATATTTTTTTTTAATTCAATTCTGTTATTAAATTTAAATCTCTTATACATTTTTTGGCGCTCCGCTATATCTTGTGTAATCTTTGTTTATCTTTCGAATTAATAGAAATATATATATTTATAAAATGCATTTCTGTGTTTTATTGTATGTGTAAGTGAAATTAATGAGAACCTTCACCTAGGGCAACCTCCTGAGCTAGTCTGGCCTAGCACCTTGATTCTAGTTTAAAAATAAAGATATTCATATACCCTTTGTAACGCAAGGTTACGTTACAAGAGAATAAAGATGAACAAAATCAAAAACATCATAACCATAAAATAACACGAGTAAATATATTTTAGTTTTTATTATTGAAGACGGTCAAGAAGAATTTGTAAAATGGTTCGAAGATTCCTTAAACGCCATTGATATCGATACCGACCTTATAACAGTGGACTCGGATGTGATTACAGTTAACCATGATATCGAGGACATAGGCAAAGGTGAGACTTATTTCTTCTTATGTTGTATGTACATCAAAAGTGGAACTTTCGTTTCTTGCAGTTTGCAGTAGCTTTACCAAAGGTACTACATTTGTAGTAGACGTAACATGGTTGGGTAATGAAGGAGCGCAGAGTATCACTGCTAATCTAAATGTTCCCTACATTCGAATAGATTTGTCAATTAGTCCTGCGTTAAACTTGTTGGATAAATATTTAAATCTTAGAAACATCACTGATGTTGTTGTAATTTTTGAAAACGCCAGATGTAAGTTATATAGCACAGTTTCCTATAAAGACCAAAAAACAAACTTTGTACAAATGCATATTTTAACTTAGATGCTAAATAAATGCTCTTGAAGTTCTACTAAGTAAAATCCTTCATTTTTCTACTTTCTACCACTTCTACGTAATTACAAATATAAACATCAATAAAAAATTGGATTCTTGTACTACATACCATGTGTACGATCAATTACAGCATTTAGTTTTAATATTCGAGATTTTTTGTGAAAAGTAGGTCATCCTATACATTTTACGCATTAGCAAGGTGCGAAAATGGTGAATAATACCAAAAATACGTGAAAAATTAGATTTTTTTTATTTTAATACTTACTAGAAAAACTGAAATGATGTTCATACAACACTAGTTTTGCCGCTCTAAATTCAGATTTAAATTAACAGCTAGTAATTTGAAATCATTATTCAAAAAAAGTCGCAAATGACATTTTATTTTCAAGTTTTCATTTTATGTTTTAAATCCTCTACCACCTTTTATGCAAGTAGCAATATTTCAACAATGGATTAATATTTTTAACAATCTCAGGACGAAGCTTTTATTGATTTTCAATTATTCTTGCATCAAGTAGCGAGAACTTATTGTTAATTTGTTCATTAACAGATTCTTATCGATGAAAATTTGTATCTATAAAGAATCTGTTAATGCTCTTGTTTTATCCAAACAAGTTACTAGTAAGTTCTTGCTACTCAATACAAGATCAACTGAAACTGAACAAAAGCTCTGTCCTGAGATTGTTAAAAATATTCATCAATTATTGTTGAAATATTACTACTTGCATAAAAGGTGTATTATAATTTCTAAAAACTTTTTGTTACAGCATTAGACTTTTTGTTTGTACAAGTGCCGGCTCTCGTTTAACAACTAACAACCTAAGATAACAACGAAACCGATGCCGGTACCCGTTGTCGCGATCGGTGCCGGCACCCGTTCTCGGTCGGCGCCGGCAGCGGAGGCACTTTCTTTATTTTAACTTAATTAATTGCTGTTCTGGGTAAATTAGAATTAAATCAGCTTGTTCTAAATTATTGATAATTCTTGTTACACTTGATTACAAAGAATGATGGCAACGTGTGATCAAAAAGTATTTTCAATTTAGAAGCGGCTAAAAAGTTTAAAGGCATGTTTTTTCTTAATTGCATGTTTTACCTTACTGAACTTGTGATGTAAAAATTTCAGAAAGCGCTAAGCAAATGAACAAACCTAATACGAACTATCATAATGCCTTTTTTATGCTAACCGTATTTGTTAGCGTTTCTTCTTTAGTTACATTATTATAATTTTTGCAAAATCAAACGAAATTGTAATACGTGTACAGTGCTGTTCATTTAATTGAATAATGGAAATAAAATCTATAATAACAGTTTTTTGTAAAATTTCTGGAACACGCATAGCTATTTAAATTACGCTACACGTTTTACACTAGTATTCGTAATTTTTCGGCCGTATTGGAGAAAGCATTTTGCTTGTATTTTCTAATAGTTCTAGAAGTTCTTTTTCTAGTAACGCAGAATTTGTTATAGATTTAAGATTACATAACAAAAAAGAAACGAAAAAAAACGGTCTAAATGTTTACGTTTAGATCATTTGGGTACTACTTCAAACTAGCAAAAATACAAAAATTTAAGCAAGTAATAGTGAATTTGTATTCAACAGTGTATTGTTTAACAGAATATTAGATTAAATAATCAAAATATTGATCCTGACAATTGCGGTAACTACTTCCACTTCCTTTGGGAATTAAGTCGCAGGATTTAACGCTTCTTGGATATTTCTTGCAGCACAGCAAGGTCTCCACTAAAAAATTTCGAAATATTAAGAAAAGTAGAGAAGGAATTCGTGATGAAATTCAACGTATAATTCCAAAAGCAGTGCATAAAGCTGAACAAAAGTTCAACTGTCGGTTACGGCATTGCCAGGGTGTCCATGATCAACATTTACAAAATGTAATCTAATATCATATTCATATAGAGTATTAAACACAAATTCACTATTACTTTTAGTTTCTTTTCTTTTTGTTACTTTGTAGTAGTACCTAAATGACCTAAACGTAAACAGATCATTTTTTTCTGCTTTTTCTGTCATGTAACTTGTGAAAGTCTTATGTTACTAGAAAGAAAACGATAATTGTTCGATATAGCTACTCCTAGGAAAGCACCGTTTTGAGAGCAAGTTTTTGGTATCAGCAAGTAGAGAATTACTCACAGAACACAATTAGGTGGCCGGAGGTAAAGAAAATTAATCTAATCTTGGTGAAAGCGACGAAAAACAAAGACGATTTTTAAGCACATTATGTTGCATTATAGAAACAATGAAGTTGGCAACTAAATCAGTTGCTGCACATACTACCAACCCCCTACTGCAACATAACCCGCGTATAAGAATTCCACCCAAAGTTGCGAGGGGGGGAGGACAAAGCGACGGGGTGGTTAGGTTAGAAGCAGTTAAACATTCATTTTCTAAGAATTCCACCCCAATCTTGTGAGAGGCCGAAGCGAGGGGGTGGTTAGGTTAGAAGCAGTTAAACATTCATTTTTTAAGGATTCCACCCCAATCTTGTGAGATGCCGAAGCGAGGGGGTGGTTAGGTTAGAAGCAGTTAAACATTCATTCATTGTTTATTGAATTCCACCCCAATCTTATGGGGGGCCGATTTGAATCAATTAATTCATTCATGCTTGTTAATATTCTCCAGGTAATTTAGGGAAATTGGGTTGCGGTACTGTCGGGGAGTAGAAGGAACGTAGTCGCGAAGTTATGGTGTCATGGCAGTCGGTGTGCTTGTGAAGTATAAAATTCGTCTATTTTCAAAGTTTTTTTTTAAATTTCTAAGTGCTTGGCGTCGAAGAGGCTTTCCGCACGTGTCTTTTGATTCTCTGAATGGATATACATGCAATGGTAAGGTTGAATTTTTACTGTAGAAGTTAAATCCTAAGGGTAGCTATATCGAACTTCTAGAACTATTAAGAAAAAAACAATGTTGCGTTACCACTTAAGAAGAATGTCTATGACGTCATTACTTTCTTTAATGCTGTCGAAAAATTAACAATATCAGTTCAAAAGGTGCAGTGTAATTTAAATCGATACACCTGTTCCAGCGATTTCTTAAAAAATTGTTATTACAAATTTTATTTCCATTATTCCATTTAAATGGAGCGCACGTTATAATCGAGTTCACAAGTAATTTATTTCTGACAGCTTAAATTTGTTTACTGTCATAATCTTAAAATAGAAATTAAATCATCTGTTCGTATGTTTAGCGTTCAAATTGCATACAACTAGAAAAACGTTGGGTTACTTGACCAATAAAATTGTGTAAAATCGGAAAAACAAAACGGAAAGACTGCATCGTAGAATGCAGTTTTTTCAGATTATAACCAAGCCAAAGCATTGCTTTTGTAATCTTAAATTTTGATTGGCTTACATTAATATCAATAAAATAATCCAATAATATAAACCTCATGCTTTTTAGTTATCGATCAAGCTTTATATTATTGGATCAATTCAACTAGATTAAGAATGATTGTTTCCGACAAATTAGATAAGATCTCGGCCAACAGATTAAAAGATATGAGACCGATGCCAACCAGTTACGCAATAATTGCTAGTACAATTAATATCACGGCAATGTTAAATGTGGTAATATTATTTCTAGTGCAAGATCAATGTGCCTTTTCAATTACGAACACACTGTTTTAGGCAAATCAGGAAAACTTAATGAAATTTCCAGAGAGATGGAATCTGGTGTTTTTAGATTTCAAATACGAAAATTTTATTAAAAACCTCAAAGTCAATAAAATAAATCTGCTAAGAATGGAAAACGTTGTGTGTTGTGCTTTGCAAGGACTTTCTACTTGTAACTGTCCAAATGATTTTAACTTACAAAAAAGTTTCTTAAAACTAATGATGGAGCAAATTATACAAACACTTGCTAGAATGAGCAACTATAAATTATCAGAAGAAATAGTATGCGATACAAACAAATACAATGAATCTATCATACAGCGCTTTAAAAAGATGTTTTTACGAGCTTATTCTGACAATGGCAACATTGTGGAAAAAGATGGAATATTTAGGATGAAAATTAAGGCTGTTGTAGAGATTGGGACAGGTCTTACAAATCCTGAAGTTGCTGGGAAGTTTGATAATAATCAAGAATTGATAATTGAAGATGGGGTTGAGATAAAACCCATTAAAGCATTTTATAGAGTGGGTAGCACTCATGTAAGATTTCTTATACGTTAATAGATATTTATGTTACTAGTGCATAATGCAGGACTTTATTGAACGAGCCTAGTTTATGGCTTAGCGAGCGAAGAGAGCGAGGCCATAATCAAAGGCGAGTCAATAAAGTCATATTATGTACGAGTAACATACATTATTTTATGTTCTACTGCTTTGAATAACAAAAATAATAAACATAAAAAAAATTAAAAAATTAATTTTTCCATTTTTCCATTTTGTCATTTATGAAAATAAACAGTATCAAAGCTTTCTTTGGCTGTTGCTATAGTTATAATGTTATTTATCTTAGTATGTAACAATGTATTATCTGACGTTGGCAGTAGAGTCCAATTTACTTTATATTTATAGTACTAGTACAATAAAACATAGCTTTCTAGACTGATAACACTATAATAAACTAAATATTTATGATACAGTAGAACATAAAAGTGTTTTTCATTAATTTACAACTGAGGTTTCAGGCTATACCATGGTCCTATCAAGAAAAGGATTCAACGACAGGAGACTTACGCTGGACAGGATATTGTATAGATTTTATACAAAAATTATCGGAATTAATGAATTTCAATTACGAATTAGTAATTCCAGAAAATGGTACCTTTGGTGAAAAGAACTCTGAGGGAGTTTGGAACGGATTGATTGGTGATCTAACTAGAGGAGTAAGTAAACGAGAAAGTTATGTGAAGTTTCGATAATTTCAAACTATTTCTAGGAAACTGATTTAGCTATATCGGCATTGATTATGACAGCTGATAGAGAGGAAGTTGTGGATTTTGTTGCTCCATACTTCGAACAGGGTGGTATCTCTATTGGTAAGTATATTATTATTGGATTGCAGAAACAGGAGTTATCATCTCAGATGTGTGTATGTTTGTTTATCTTTTTGTATGTAAAAATGTAATTAACCATCCAATAACAAATATAGGGTGGACCTGCAAACTTCAGGAGGGGATTCCTAAGCATATTTTAAGACAAGAACTTCCCAATTAACATCTACCTAATTCCTCACTGTTTTAAGATAGTACATGGTGTTAAAGTTTTTTTAAAAATTTTACAAAATTTAAATTTCCAATTAGGGTAAGTCGCGGCTGTACATAACGTTAGAACTGTACTGTAGACACAACCAAACAAGTGACAGATTGCAAATTAAAAGTTCAAATAAATTTAAAAGTTAAGTTCAAATTTATTTATCGGTAGAACTTAATAAATATTACATAGATAATAATGTATTGTAATTTATTAATTAATTTACAATTTTTCTTAAAAATTTCATTTACAACTCAGCAAAAGACGTACATTTTAGAATGTTATTTTTGCACTGGAACAAAATAGTCTATCCCAGAGTGCAAGAAGTCTGTGAAGTTGGCTTTAGATTTATATTTGCATTTGCAAGTATTAGCTTTCGAATTTACAGTTGATCAATCAAATAGACAGCAAAACGATTTCTTACCAATATCAGTAAAAATTAAAGCAGCTAAACTATTCAACTGTATAAATATGATAAAATTTAGTAGAATGTACATCCTTCCAACAAAACCACCACGAAAATCAAATTTAGTTAACTCTATTGTTTAAAACTAAAGTGAAAACCAATTCAAGGCAAAAATGATTTGCTCTTCGCTTGATATAACGTGTCCACTGTACACTTCATATCTCCTGGAATTACACTGTCCTTTTGGTACAAGACACTTCCTACACGGGCCGAAATTTTCAGGCACGGCCCGGCTCGACTAGAAACAAACAGCCAAAGAAACCCAAACGACCCGACAAAAAAACCCGTAGGGTCGAGAAGTTCAAAAGGCCCGACAGGTTCGTACAATTCAACAGACCCGAGAAGTCTAAAAAGCCCGACAGACCCGTGTGGCCAGAGAAGCCCGACAGATCCCAACAGCTTGACAGGCCCGACAAGACCTAACGACCCGAGAGGCCCGAAAAGCCCGATAAATTTTTAAACTAAAGCCCGATCCGATCCCAATCCGGCCCGTACAGGACTCTACTTCCTAAGATAGTCTACCAATACCTCTTCCTAAATTTTATTGCAACCCCGATTGTTATAACGCACGTATATAAACAATACCTTTTTGCAACAGCACAAGATGAACTAGAATTTACTAAGGTACAGTTTTCCCATCCACTGTAACTGTGTAAAAAATAAATAGTAAAATAAAATAGTAAGTATTGATTAATAATAATTATTCCATACATACCTACGTATGTTAAATGGAGAATTGGTTTTTCATTAATTAACTCTTCGTAAGTGAAATGATACTTTGATGACTTTATTTTAGTAGACGAACGGTATAGGGTAAATAGTGTGCGGTTTATCTGGTGCAGATATCAACAGTGATCATGTCCTAATAATGGCAGAAATAAAAGTAAGGTTAAAAAGAATGAAGAGGGCTTTGATAAAAAGACAATGAAACTTGAAGAAGACGAAAGAGGTTGTAAAGGCAGACATCGGAGTAAAGAAAAGGGCAAAGAGACTATGGATAACGAATGAATTAATTGAGAAAATAAAAGAAAGAAGAAAATTTAAGAAGATGAACACTGAAGAAGGTAAGAAGGTGTACAGGAAACTGAACACAGAGTTGAGGAAAGAAACAGACAAAGCTAGAGCAGAGTGGTTAGCCGAGGAATGCAAAGAAATTGAAGATATGAATCGCGTAGGAAGACATGATCTTGCCTACAACAGAATAAAAATTGGACCCTGGATGGAAAGGAGAGGGAAGGATTGTTACGTCCAGTTTAAATGAAACGCTTTTGATTTCAGAATAATTCTTTATTCATTTAATTCTTATAATTATTTACAAATAGGTCATTTATCTAATCTGGCTTTCAACTTAAAAAAAAAGAAATTGTTTACAAAAAATGGTCTAATATATTTTATTTTACGCAATCTATTTAACGTTTATTTACCGGGGAAATCTTCTCTCCTTAGTGGTTGTTTTTTTTTTAATTTTCAAAATCTCTATTTTCTGTTGGGTTTTAAAAAATAAATACATAGCAACAGATAGGGGTGTTGACAAAAAAATAATAAGAAAACATCTGGGAATGCAAAGCATAACTACAACGAACTCCGTTTTGTGACTTTTTTTCAAACTCCGGCGGCCATTTTGACCAGGTTCCCGAAGTGACATCAAAAAACGAAGACGCCACGTTGTCTTTAGTTTTTAATGTAGAATCCAAATCTAAAGTCAAAATTCTAAAATTTAAAAAAAAATGCAGACAGATGGACGAACAGACAGACAGACTTGGCAAATTCAGTAACGACTCCTATCGGAGTTCATTGAAAATATACGGGCGTTCTAGTGATAGCTGTTAGGGAAAAAAGAAAATTAGTTTAATTCAGAAAAATTTATTGATTGAATTGGTAATAGAAGTAATTTTTGTACTGGCTTGCTTTCCCTAGGAGCAGGGCAGCAACATATAGTTGGCTTTTGTCACCCAAAAAGAGCGTCAAGTACGTTTTGATTTTGGCCCTATTGAGTCGGGGGCTATTTAGATTTGGTAAACCATTTAGAAACCCTGGGTGTTTTGGGCTATTTGAAGTCGAAAACATTTTCCCTGTAGATATCTCCGTCGTCTGATTTTTATAATGCAGTGGTATGCTTTTTGAAAAATCCAGTTATTCCATCGAGGACTCAACTCCAGTTAAGTTGAAGTCATTTAGCTTTAACAACAGAAGAACAATTAAAAGGACAGTAGTAAAATGAACAGTGTTTTTGTGTAAAATCCACATAGGCTATTTTAGTAATATTTGATTAATTCAATAGTAGTCAAGTACTTACCTGAACCTCGGTTCCAGTAGTTTATTGGTGAATTTGTGAACGTAGTGCAAATTTGCATTCTGGTTTCCCTGCCTTGATAAATAAATAACTATTAAACGGTACTACTTCTATAACATGCTTCTCCTAGTTTGTCATAATTCTACAAGTCCCCTTTCTGCTTTCATAATAAGTGGTGATGGAGTTTGTTTAGCGGAATATTATTTTAAATACATACTTGACCTAAAGATAAATATTCTGTAAATATGTACTTCAGAATACCTTTTTTGTTTGTAGTAATGCGGAAGCCTGTTCGAAAAACTTCTCTATTTAAGTTTATGACGGTATTGAAGCTGGAAGTGTGGCTTAGTATTGTTGCTGCTTTGGTCGTTACAGCCTTTATGATATGGTTCCTAGATAAATATTCACCTTACAGCGCTAAAAATAATAAAAAGGCGTATCCTTACGAGTGTCGGTAAGCAAACGTTACTTCTCTATAAATTCATTTTTTTGCTAGAATAGGATTTAAGTATATGTTTATTTTTTTCCTTTTGTAAAGGGTGTATAATTGGTTTAGATGCCATAGAAAACTGAACAAACCGAATAATCCCAAAAAGGGCTACCAAAACAAAATATGTATGTCTTTATTTTTAATTAATTATGCACTTACTTTTTACTCGTGACGCATAAATAAATTAATTCAACCAAAATGATTAATGTTTGACTGTTTGATGTACGAGGTGTGTGAGAAAGTAATGAGACTGGCAACACTGCGGGAGATCTGGCAACGTTGTGTCTACCGGCCTGTGCTAAACCGGTTTGTTTATCGCTTCCACTTCCTCAGTCCGAGTTACAACTCCGTACAGCTAACACATTATTTTTGACAGCGCCATCAGTGAAGTTGTGTTTTTGTTGTGTGTTACAGAAACGGAGCATCGGAATTTAGAGCAACGTTGTGCAATACAGCTTTGTGTTAAACTTGGTGAATCCGCGAGTGTGACTTTTGAAAAGTTGAAACAGGTCTATGGAGAACAGTGCTTATCAAGAGCACAAGTTTTCCGCTGGCACAAATCATTTTTGAACGGTCGAGAACACGTTGAAGATGAACCTTGCTCAGGGAGACCTTCAACTTCAAAAACTGACGAAAACATTGAACGTGTGAGGGCTCTTGTGAGATCAGACCGTCGTTTAACAATAAGGATGATGAGTGAACAGTTAGATTTAAACACTTTCACCGTGCATCAAATTTTGACAGACATCATGACAATGCTCCGTGTCACACAGCAATTTCCATCAGTGAATTTTTGACCTCAAAACGCATTACTGTTGTTCCTCATCCCCCCTGTTCACCTGATTTGAGTTTTTGTGACTTTTTCCTTTTCCCGAAATTGAAACATGTCCTAAAAGGACGTCATTTTCGAACTCTGGAGAACATTCAAAAGACTGTGACCGACCAGTTAAAAGCCATACCAGTTGAAGACTTCCAGCGCTGCTACCAAGAGTGGGAACAACGACTCCGCCGGTGTATAGCTGCCCAAGGGAACTACTTTGAAGGGGATAACATTGTTGTTTGAAAAAAATAAAAACTTTGGTTAGTATGAAATCAGTCTCATTACTTTTCTCACATACCTCGTATGTCTACCGTATAATGCGTAAAAGTCTACTTGTAGAAGAGGTCGTAGGAAATAGTTATTTTTGATATTAGTACGCTGTCACGCTACATTTCATGCGTGAAGACGAAATTTGAAGGGCAAAGCGCAAGCCGAGTTTTGCAGAAAAGGCCGAACAGGAACCAGAAAAAACAATTTACTGTAAATCTCGAGGTTAATTTCTGTAGATGTTAAATTAATGTTTGGAATCATAGTTGCTGTAGGCCAAAAAATTATATATATACTATTGGTTATAGTCCAAAATTGTAAATAATAATACCTACTAATTGTGCTGTAGAATATAGCTCATCGCATTAACAACCATTCTTACGCTAGAAAATTAGGATTAACTTTACGTAAGCAATGTTATTTTCATTATTTTATAATAATTTATGTTAGAAATCAAGAAATTCCTAAAAATTGATTGCCGTGACGGTAGTTTTCAATGTGATTTTGACAGAGCTACAGACCTATCAGGCTTCCGTCCCCGCTGAGTAAAATAGCTGCCTCAACGAGAAACTCGTACAGCACGAAGTCATCCCAAATGAGCAGTTCGGTTTTAGTAGAGGACACGCTACTACCCACCAGATATTATGGCTCGTCGAGCGCACCACAGAGAATTTCAACCACCGAGACCACACCAGCACCATCTTTATGGACGTTTCCAAAGCCTTTGACAAGGTGTGGCACGCTGGCCTCCTCCATAAAATACTTGACAAACAAATCAACAACGGACTGGTCAAGCTTAGTGGCCTCTTATGTCACCAACAGAACGTTCCGCATCAAACTACAGAACGTCCGCTCTACCACAAGGCGCATCACTGCTGGAGTCCCACAGGGATCCCTAATAGCTCCGATGCTTTACTCCATCTTCGCCTCCGACCTACCGGACACCGAAGCATTTCACATGGCGCTGTACGCAGACGACACAGCTATCTGGACATCCTCTAGAAACCCCCAGCTCATCGTCACCAGGCTGGAAGCTGCGACCGAGGTCCTGAGTGACTGGTTCAAGACCTAGAGGATAAAGCTAAATCCGGACAAAAGTGTCGCAGATTCCCACAACCACTCCAGCCGATCCACATCCACAACCATCCAATTCCCTAGAGGTCAAAGGCAAAGTATCTAGATGTCGTTCTAGACAGGCGTCTTACCTGGAAGCAGGACACGACCACATGCATGAAAAAGGCGACGCCCGCCATCATCGTGCTATACCCGCTCCTAAACAAAACTAGCCACCTGAGCCCGGCCATCAAATTACTTTTATACAAGACTATCATCAGGCCATTGCTAATCTATGCCGCACTAACCTGGGGGTACGCAGCAAAGTCACATATCCAAAATCTATAAGTGATACAATACAAAGCCCTGCGCCTAACTTCCATCCCTCATCGCAATACTGACATTCCCACCATCCAGGAAATTATACTTAGGCAACTATGAAATAGCAGAAGCCAACAAATACAAACGACCTAAAATCTTGTTTCAGCCAAGGGGCTGTAAGCAGTCCACCATACAATCATAATCCAGATTAATATATCAGATGAAGGAGGTTAAGGCACAAGGCTAGGTACTCCGTTAACAGCCAACCGATAAATTGTTGAAGATAGTAAGTTATGAAATTTAAATTAATTTAAGAAATGTTGCACAACATTTAGAAATTCCCTTGAAAAGAAATATCTGTTAGTTATTAGTAAAAACCTTTGTGAGATTTCAAGGGAACACAAAATTATTTTTTCTAGGTAAATGCAGCATTGATGTACTTTGAACAAAGACCACCTAGTATAATTCTGTAAAACGCGTGAGACATTTGGCACCATATACACTAGGAAACAATACCTTATTATGGATGGTAAACAAGATTGTAAAAGAGAACGAATTATGATTTTCAGAGTAGTTCTCAATATTTTGTCATTGAAAGTAGTTTTCTATATTTTATCATAAACAGTAGTTCTTTGTAGTTAATCATTTAAAGTAGTTTAAAGTATTTTTTGTGCATGTTGTATTAGTAACAATTATTTAACACCTTTGTAATAATTTGAATATAATTTCATACCGGGTGCTCAATCGGCAAACGCAACTTAAGAAATCCCATGCTAATTTTGAAATGTTTAGATATTGGTTCCCCTAATTATTTTAGCACTAAACTTTATTTAGGTTTTTTGAAGGGCATTGTAACGTTATTGTTCGTTACTGTTTTAGTTGCCTGAATGAAGCTAGGAACGCTTGATCCTAGACCAGCTGAGCTCAAGTGGGTAGGCTTTGGGTGCGAGACGTTAAAGATTATACTCACAATAAAACAACGGAGGTTATAGTTAACCACCAAAATATATTGTAATTCAAAGTAAGTTTATGAATATCAAGAGTCTAAACATAAAAAAAGGAATAAATTTTATACTAATATTCACCAAGTAACCAATAATAAATTGACAATTCTACATGAATAAAAATTAATAGTTTATATTTATTTAAGCATCCGGTTTTGTTCAACACTTAATTTAATGCGAAGAAAACATTTAAATATTGTCAAAGAAAGAATCCAAGGTAACACTATAAAAATCTAAACCAATGCTATCTTAAAGTACACACGGCTAGTAATCTTAATCTGTTCGAGCGCTACATAAAAATCAATTCAATAAAAGGATGGAAAATTTAAAGAACGATAACAGTTCTGCAACTTGATTAAATTGACAATTAGAAAGAAATTAAAAAACACAGAATTAAAATTAATCCGGGTGTACCTCAAATTAATTAAGAGACAACTTGTTGTTTTTTTAAAACAATGTCAAAGTCAAATAATAAATAATTACATGATTTAGATAATCATTGAAGTGTAGTTGATCTTACCCTTTTTTAAAGAAAGCGGATTTTGATCGGAATGTTGCGTGCTGTCAAAAAAACCTAAATGAAAAGATTAAAAGAAAATCTTCAAGTAAAATTCGAATATTTGAATATTCACGTTAATAAGGTAGACAAAGTCTTACAATAACATTAATTGCAAGCGAGATTAAGATCAAAATTAAAGTAAAAGCTGGTAATTGGTTACAATCTTTAATCATTAGTTAAATGAACTAAAAAAGGATAAACAGAAAAAAACGTTACTTTATCTAAGGGGATCAATTAGAAGTAATGTAATTGAAGATTGAAGATTAGGATGCAAAATTAAGCAAAAAAAAACTTAAGATTCGGGCCTCAAAAAAATAATTAATTTATATCTATTGACTTTAAAATGGTAGTCCAGACTCTCCGAGATTTAGTGCTCCCTTAGGATCCCATATCTTTTGTTCCAGTAATCCTACGTTGAAGCAGATTCACTTTCGACAATCACTGCTACTACTATCATCACGAGCATAGGGTACCATCGGGGCTTCATGAAACTCCCACGAAGAATTATTTCAAAGTAGATTACTGCCAGAATTATACTCTTTGGGATCTAATAAAAAAACTGGAGGCAGGAACAACAATTAGAGGATGCAAGAAACGAAGATAACTTACCCCTTTTCTTTAAAGGGTTTTCCTTATTTCACAAATTAGAAATCAACCCTTTACCAAAATAATGCAAGATTAGGGTTTAAATAAAAAAACAAAGAATAGCGGCGTCCATGAAAACATCAAAACGAGAATCCGTTTGAGTAAGCAGGAAATCATTGTTAATTAACAAACGGATAAAAAAACAAAATATCTCAAAATGAGAGAAACAAAGGATCTCTACCCTGCTAAACCAAGATTCTGAAGCTTAACCCCCTTTTAAGAAACAACGTGATAAATTGGAATAAGGTTTCTATAACAGGAAAATAAACTGTAAAAGGAAATTTCGCGGTGTTTCACAAACGAGGGATGATGTAATACCGCAAGGTTTACCATGTAACGGGATGGTACCTACAAAAAACCGTTACAGCATTGTAAGATGATATTACATTGACCAATCTCAGCATTTTATGATAACTCAATATGAAGATATTTGAAGAAAGGTGTGTGCATAATACATGTCATGTAGTGACAATCACAGATAAATAATAGAAATAGTTGATTGTGAAAATTTACAGGCCTATTTGATGTTGCTGCTGAACTATGCGCATAACATGTATTTACACCTTTCTTCAAATGTCTTCGAATTGAGTTATCATAAAATGCTGAAATTGCTCAGTGTATATTATCTTGCAACGCCATTCAAAAAACCCTTAATAAAGTTTAGTGCTAAAATAATTAAGGGAGTCAACATCTAAACATTTCAAAATTAGTATGGGATTTCCTAAGTTGCGTCCGCCGAGTCAGCACCTGGTATGTTGTTCGCGTTCGCGTTTAGTTTGCTGAAAGGAAATATCTCTTTATCTCGTACCCCTTTGTTAAACCGATTTAATAATATTAAAGTTATTTAATTAATGTCTTGTGCTAAATTAACGATAAGTGGAAATATTGTAGTTAGTGAAACCGTTTCTTAGATGCAATCAAAGAAAAGTTGTTAAAAGAGGGATGGATTAATTGTATACAACACTATCCTGTGATACGAATTGTAAAAATCTTCTGTAAGTAGTGAGATGTGGTGAATAAGGTAAGCTTTACCCGTAGATTGTTATATTTCTGGCAATAGTGGTTAGTTTTCTTTATTCGCCGTTACATAAATGATGATGAACGATGATCTATCAGTTTATCACCCGATGAATGTCACGTCCAGTCTACTTAATTTTTTTATTTCTGTAACGTTATTTCTAAAGTTATCACTTATCAGTGCTAAATCGTTTAAATCAGAAGAAATTTCTCATTTAGAATGTGTACCAATATACTGGCTCTACCATCTGAAAAATCAAAACAAGTAAATGACGGTCCCGAATTTAATGAATTTGTTTCGTATTTTTACCGCTCGCTTTATAAAGTTTCTTAACTAATTAAAGCTGCACTATTCACAATTCCTTCACCAGATCTAACAGCTGACTCAAATAACCTAACTGATCATGATAAATGGTAAAGTAATTTAGATTACTGCCAGCTGATCAACCGTGGTAAACTAGATCATTATTCGTAAACACCTATAGTTACGCATCTGAATATCAACCCAATATAGCAGTAGATCCAGTGTGACCGCGATGAGTTGCACATTAAAAATATCTACCGGGGTTGGAAAACCTCGGATTCGGCTAAATTCTAGTTGGCGGCGAAATGACCATAGTAGTTGAAGCCACGAGGTCCAAGGGACCCGCGACCTGAAGCCTCAGCTACAAAACAACAACAACAACAACAACAACCTATAGTTATCTAGTAGTTTGAATTACATTTTCTGTTGAAGTAGTTTTGATAAGCTAAAGCAGGCAACTTTAAAGAAAGAATTTTTATGAAATGAGATTTTACGAAAAGTACATTTAAACACGACATGTCATAAATTTTTTAGGGACTTCTCTTTGAAAGAGAGCTTTTGGTTTGCCTTAACATCATTCACTCCACAAGGCGGGGGAGAAGCACCAAAGTCATTATCTGCTCGCACATTGGTGGCAGCTTATTGGTTATTTGTGGTGCTAATGCTAGCCACTTTTACTGCTAATTTAGCTGCTTTTCTTACTGTGGAAAGAATGCAGGTTAACATAATGAATATTATCAATTTTAAGACGGCATAACAATTCTAATATTTCTTTTTAGACACCAGTACAGTCACTAGAACAATTAGCGCGTCAATCCAGAATAAACTACACTGTAGTAGAAGGTTCGCAAACACACAAGTACTTTATAAATATGAAGTATGCTGAAGATACGTTATACAGGTAGGCATTTCATTATTGCGTTATCCAACAGAAATTTCGGTTTTGTAAATAGTGTCTCATCCAATTAAATTCTGGATTACTTAATGAAGGCTTTTGTGATTCAAACTGTAACTTAAAACTTATAGAATGTGGAAAGAACTAACATTAAACGCATCAACTGATGAAACGCAGTATCGAGTTTGGGACTATCCAATACGAGAACAGTACGGACACATTCTATTGTCCATAAATGAGTCTAAGCCACTTCCGAATGCATCAGAAGGATTTCGCATAGTGAACGAACGTTTAGATGGCGATTTTGCTTTTATCCACGATTCTTCAGAAATAAAATATGAGATTAGCCGAAACTGCAACTTTACAGAAATCGGCGAAGTTTTTGCAGAAAAACCGTACGCTGTCGCTGTACAACAAGGAAGTCGTTTACAGGATCAAATAAGTATACAGTAAGTTACTGTAAGTTTAATTCTTCATTAAGTTAGGACCGGTTGGATAAGAATCAATTAAATAATTAATCACTGTTTTAGCCGATCTGATTGGAAAATATTTAATTGACAATTAAACTTTTTTTAAACAGATCAGTCAAAACCGTAATTAATTATTTAATTTAATTGTAATCAAACATTTAATTGGATTTTATGTACAACCGTGAGATATCTTATAAATCGCACTCACTGGGATAACGTAATATTTGATATTACCGCACGCGTGCGATAATATTTTCAAATCCCAAGCGCATTTTTTTACTGTTTAAGGCCCATTTACAACCACTTCGAAAGCGGAGTACTTTAGAGTCTAATTCTGAATTGTACCGATGCATCAATTTTAGTTATTTACAATTACAACTTCAAGAATGAATTTCTGTGCAATGCCATCTCTTAGAATATTATTACAAATAGTTTTAATTCGCTAGCTTTCGTTATTACTGGCATAACCTTTTGATGTTTATGTAGAATTGGATGTACCCAGTATCTTCTTGCTTTACGTTAGTTGTGTTTTATATTACCAATCTGGTATTGTCTCTTTAACACTAACAGACAAGCTAAGTTACCTAATAAGGCAACTAACATCCATAATTATACCATAACCTACAAAAAGCATTTAAAATCAACATTTCAAAAAAATTTCAATTTCATATTTATCTGGAGTTGTAATAACAAAATTATTTTTGTTTTTATTTTAATTCCAAAATTCAGCTCAGGTTCGTAGCTTTTTACAAATAAAAAACGTAATAAAAACCAATTTTACGATTTCTCGGGTTATAACAGAATTACAATTACAATCAAAACAAATAAAAGCAATCTAAGTTTTAAATAAGGCAAATTGTGCATGTATCAAAGCTGAATTTAAATGAAACTTGAAGTGGAGATTTGCAGTTTGCATTCTTCATCTTCTTGAATTTCTTATAACGGATAATAAATAATTGCTTTTTATTATAATATCCTGGATATTATAATAAAAAACAATTATTTATACATCAAAAAATCTTTAACTAATACAGAAAAATCAAAAACGTTTGTTATTAATTAAAAGATTAAACTTTTTTTATATATTATCCTTGAAAAAGTTTTGAATAAAAAATGAAAGCTTGGATTACTAAAAATTTTTTTCTTAAAAAAAAGACCTTAAAACCCGTTATAAGAAATTTCAAGATTACATATTATAAGGTCGTTATTGTTAACAATATATTTCAACTTCGCCACCGAAGTCAAGGTTTAGCCAAGTCGATAGCGAATTTTTAATGTAAACATCTATCGGTGGTGCCATAGGTATACTTACCACGAAATTCAGACTTCGCGATTGAAGTGTGCCGTTAGTGAATTGGTCGTAAATGGGCCTTTATACTGTTGCTAAGTACGTTGCTATCATTTTGAGCAATGAGATTCGGCTGCTACTTTGAATTAATATTAACAAAACCTTGATTGAAAGTAGTTAGTCTATGATTGAGAGCAGCAAAAATGGTCCCATTTGTAAAAAATTCAACGGTTGCACATAAAATTCTATACATAATTCGTGGAATACACTATTATCGCACGCACATGGTTACGCAAAACTCGGGCTAACGCCCTCGTCTGCGCAATTTCTACGTGCGTGCGATAATAATGTGTACATCCCACTCATTGCGTAAATAACTACAGCTCGATCAACCTCAGAAAAGCCCTGAGTGGGCGTGTACGGGGGAGCTACATTTTCAGCAAGTACACTCACATCCAAAAATCTTTCGGCGGGAAATTTAAATAAAGCTAAACATCACCAATAACATGTAATGTATTTAAAACAACTTTTGTGAGTTAGTGTACTCGAGTAAAATTACTCTCCTGATTAGTCGACGTTGTTTGTTATTGAAATTAGTTGGCATATTTTCCAAAGCTTTTCTGAAGTTGGTCGCGCTGTATTACGCTACCGGCCCCTATCCAATAAAAATTAATTGCTTGAAATTTAAATTTTAACTTTTTTAAAGAATTTTAGAACTTCAAAAGGAGAGGTTCTTTGAGCAGCTACAAGCAAAATACTGGAACAATTCTGTTAGAGGAGAGTGTACAAACGATATCGATAGCGAAGGAATAACTCTTGAAAGTTTAGGTATGTATAATAATAATACGTGAGGGTCTTTAATAGAAACGTGTGGACAAAATGCATAAATAACGTATCTTTGAAAAGCAAGTAACACAAATTGGAAATTTTAGATTTCCATTTTTTTCTAAAAAGCAAGACAAGTGTAAGTAGAATAGATACACCGATGAGTCGTCACTAATTGCTTTTACTCTGAGGCTGATTTCTCTTTGTCTTTTCTGGAGGTTTTCTCCGCGGCTGATTTCCTGGTAATGGCCTTTGACCATCCAATGACGTCACATATTTTGAAAATTCCTGAATTTTTCCAGATTTGAAGGTTGTCGCTAATTACGGTTGTTAAGAAGAGGGGTGGGGGTAAGCTGTGGTCACAGATTACATACTGTTACGTTTTGACAAAAACGTGTATTTATTTTTTTTTAATATTTATTTTTACTTAATTTATTACTATTTATTTAAAGAATTTATTTACACTAAATTGTTTATTTAACTATGTACAGAAGAATTTATTTATCACTAATTAACATTTATTTCGTTCGTAACTACTAGCTGATTGACTGTAGAACTGCCTTCTGCTCTGTCAACGCCGCCTTATATTCGTTTTCGCGTGGTTTTTGATGAGCCTAGAAAGTTCGAGTTCCTTCTGGAACATTCGACGGTGGAACATTCTCGATAGTTCGAGATTTCTCCGGCACATTCGACCAGCTTGTTCGAGACTGTTTGGGACTTTTTCTAGAATATTCTAGGGGTGGCGCGTTACAATACCTTTACAAGATGCGAAAGTAAGCGTTTTCCGCCAAGACGAGATTTTACAGCGAATGACACTAGTCGCTATTAAATAGGTGGTATTTCTGTTAACCTCATTCTGTGCGTATGCTTGTTCTGTGTTTGTGCGTTCTAGAAAATTACTTATTAAAAGATTTTTAAAAGTTAAAAGTGGTTATTTATAATCATCGAGAAATATCTTTAATTGCGAAATGGTTTAATTGCAGAACGGTTTAAATTTCCCGCTCAAGAATACCACCTATTTAATGGCCGACCTATTTGAAGGTCCTTAATCTGAACCCTCTAACATCAAAGGTGCCGCCACAAACCTTCGCATCTTGTAAAGGTATGTAATCTGTGCTGTGGTGGAAACTTTGCCCTATGCTAAATACATAGGATTAAGTACCATTGACTACTTCAAATAAACAAAATTCTAATAATTAAAATTAATAAAAATTTTTTTTGTTAAAGATACATATTTTTTATTAATTTAGTTCTAAATTTGATTCTTTTAAAGAGTTTTTGTCGGTTAAAATATTTTTTACACATTTTAGTGTAGTAGTGTTTACATGTGTAGTGTGTACTGGTATCATAACCAAAGCAAATGCATTTGTAAAGTTATTGTGGTTGTAAAAATATTTATATTTAATAATTAATATTGATAATGGAAAGTGATAAATCTACATCAAAACAATATTGGTGGAAAAATAAATGGGTTACGGAATCAGTTTATCGTCAACGACGCACGTTGCCAAGCGTAATAATGATTTACTAAATCTTGATAGCTTTTGTACTATTTTTTAGAATAATAATTAAATTTTCACAGAAACTAAAAACAGGACTTTTTTGAAATTTGACACTTATTTATAAGACTTTCATAAATGTTTTGACAATTTTTTGTAATGCTGACATTTCTGATTGTCGAGATAATGACGATACAATCAATGTGAAAACCGTCGCGTGCATTTAACGCAATGTAATAACCTGCCACGAAACAGCAACTTTTACATTTTTTATCTCAATAACTAAAAACAGGATTAAGTTCAAATTTTGCCAGAATTTTCTTCATTATCCAAATAATATACTGTAAAAATTTCAAAAACTTGTCATATACTTCAATTTTCTTCTTAACAACCTTAATTAATTTCCTGTGGGGGTTTTGACGTCACATGCCTTGAAAAAATATCTCCAGATTAGAAGGTTGGCTATAATTACTTAATGGCTTGCAGGTTTTTCTCTGGCTTGCCGGCGTGCGCGGTGTTTAAAATTTTAGTTATAAATCGTAAGTAAAGTTTTAAATATGTTACTACGCTATGCAAGGTGTCCCGTAAATGCCAATAAAGCTTCAGGTAGTAGCCTTCCCCAACCTCTTAAGATGCCAAAATTGAAAACACGAATATTCCAACGTACTTAGATTTGTCACACAAACCAAAAAAAAAATTAAACTTGGCAACGCTGGTGCAGGCAAATACAACATTATTCGAATACAGGAACCAAGGTATCGCAAGAAAACAAATATTTATCAATTTTATTCCAGTGATATTAAACCATAAAATTGTCAAAACTTGAAAGAACTGCTGGCAACTAATTTCATCGGGTTTATCAGTACACCCAAGACTTGCATGTCTGTCATATCTATTTTTTGGTAAAAATTCAATTTTTAACAGCGTCTTCAAAAAGAGAAATCTAATAGTTTTGTGCTTTATTAAGGGTAATTGTTGTTTCAACAGATTCATTTGTTGAACTGGTAATGGCTTTATTTGGATTCGATTCTTTGGTTTCTGTTTATTTAGTGTTAAAGATGTTAACTTCTGGCCACTTGTACAAAAAAACTAAGCTAAGGGGAAATTCTCTTTTTGCAGATTTGCAATAAGCACTCATAGAAGAAGATGTTTACCTAAAGCTTTATTGGCATTTACGGGACACACTGTATATTTTGATTAATATTTTTAAATTTTAAAATTCTTGATGGTATTTAATTAATATTGACACAAGAAGAATTTCCTAGCATAAATTGTTTTTCAGTAATTGTTTTTTGAAAAAAAACGTCACATTGAAAAATTCGAAACTGCTGGTAATGATTAACACCTAATGCAGTAAACAAATTTCTGTAATTATTTTTAATTTCCAAAATGTTTTTAAAATCACACGTTTCATATTTTGAAAATTCCTAAATATTTTCAAGTTTTTGCAAGTTGACGTTAATTAATTAATTCCCTGCGGGGTTTTCTCCGACCGACATCACAGATTTCTGCCCTAATGAGGACCCTCAACAAAAATAAAATACAATAAAAAGAGAAGGTTGTTGCAAAGCTAGGAGTATTGTTTGTTAATTAGGAGAAAAAGTGCTTGGCGGCAATCTTTGATTCGCCATTTTAGATGGAAGCGCACATGAAGAATTAGGGGACTTTTCAGGATTCGTTCTACACTAATTATGAATTTGTGACGTATCGATTATGTTTAGGGCCTAAATTTACTGGGATACCTACACAGCTTGATGATGCCGTAACTGTTGATGATGAATTCTTGTTTAGCGTTATGCGCTGCTTATGGTGTTATACGAGGGCGGTTCAATAAGTACCCGTGTTAGAAATGAAGACACAATTTTTTTCAAAAATTTTTTTTTATTGTTCAACATAGTCTCCTTTTAGAAATATACACTTCTCCCAACGTTCCTGCCATTTTTTTAACCCCTCCAAAAAATAGGATTTGTCGAACTCTCCAAAATACGCCTCTATCTCGGCGATGACTTCCTCGTTTGAGCTAAATTTTTTCCCGCGAGCCATTTCTTCATGTTAGGAAACAAGAAAAAGTCGCAGGGAGCCAGTTCGGGTGAATACGGGGGGTGCGGCAGCAATTCATAACGCAATTCATGCAGTTTGGCGGCGACAACTCCGGATGAATGTGCTGGTGCGTTATCGTGGTGAAACAGCACCTTCTTTTTCGCCAAATGCGGCCGTGTCTCCTTCAATTTTTTGTCAAAGCTGTCTAATAACTCACTGTAGTATTGTCCAGTGATCGTTCTTCCTTTTTCTAAAAAATCCATGAGGATGACGCCGTTCGCATCCCAAAAAGTCGTCGCCATGACCTTTCCGGCCGATGGAACCATCTTCGCCTTCTTTGGAGCAGATTCACCGGGAGAAATCCATTGTTTTGATTGTTGCTTAGTTTCTGGTGAGTAATGATGAATCCAGGTTTCATCAACGGTGACAACTCGACGCAAAAACTCCTTCGGATTTCGCTTAAATTGCTCCAAACACTGCTTCGAAGTTAACAGCCGCATCCGCTTGTTGTCCACCGTTAGCAATCGCGGCACCCATCGGGCCGACAATTTTTTCATCGCCAACTTATCATGTAAAATATTAATTGCCGTTCCGGTCGACACACCTACGGCCTCTGCTACTTCGCGCGCTTTCGTTCGTCGATCAGCGAGAATCATGTCGTGGACTTTTTGAATGATTTCCTCGGTAACCACGTCTGCCGGGCGTCCTGGTCGCTCCTCATCAAAAACGGATGTTCGCCCACGTTTAAATTCGTTGAACCAATATCTAACGTGTAACGGGAAAGTGCTCAAAAGTATGCACAAGTCCCGTCCAGACCAATAAAAGATGTTAAATCCCGTAGCTCATGCCGCAGATGGGGTGGATTCTCAAATAAACTTGACTAATCTCTCACAAAGAGAAGCTTACTGATTTCCAAAACTCTTGTTAAATTAATAGATGGTCGTAAAAGAGGGCGCCAGCAGTCGTAGATCGAAGGGTTCTGATGGTCGGTCACGCGACTACTCGTGAATCCGACACCCTGTATATAGGCCTCTTACGAAACCTCACCCTGTGTGCAACTTACCTGGTGGAAACTTTATTAAAATTCGCTTTAGCGTTTCACAATGGAGACTCAACACAAACAGAAAAGCTGTATAAACACTGTATAAGCACTTGATTTGTCTTAACCAATTTTGACAAGGAAATCCTCTGAAGACTTCCTTCTTTTTCAAAAAAAAAGATACAAGAAAGAAATACCAGATTGATATTTACTTCTCTCTTGAACAAAGGTATCTAGTTTATAAATGAAATTTTGACTAAGCACCACCGTGCTTTTTAATAGCCAAACGAACAAAGTAAGGAAATTAACGCTGCTTATCTGGATCAGAAATCCACTTACACAAAAAAACACAAAACGTAAATAATCGACCTTTCTTATATTTATCAAAACAATAAAAAAACAAGGATTAAACACACACAAACAAGAATATAAAAATAACAAAATAACACTACAAAAGAATATCAATAAAGGGTATGAATTAATTTCTTCACTGGAGAACAAAGTTGATACACAAATAAGAAAATAAAATAAAAAAAACAAGTTATTACAATAAACAAAAAGAAAATTTTGAAATAGCAACAAATAAACTTTATATCTAATAACAAAAAAACAATAGCCAAAAGTTATTATTTATGTTGCAATAATTTAATCAACACCAGCTAAAGTTACCTGGGAACGTTCCTGTTACAAATTAGTTAAAAATATTGACCGTGAATATTATAATTTAATAAGAAAAGCGAAACTAATCTTGCCTAAGCAAGGTTTTCGTATGGAATATTTTACAAATTCCACGTTCTCCTAGTCTTTTATAAAATGAAACAATCATAAGAACTCAAATAACAAAACAAAATAGGTCTTTCTTACTATAGCGGCAATCTTCCTTCCAGGTGTTATATGCAGGTCTCTGATTTCCACGATAGCAGCTAATCCACGTAGTATTTGACGCAAAATTTCACGTTCACCAATGTTCAAGGGAACTTGATTTCAACGAACAATCACTGTTATAAACAATAGCCAAAAACACAAAAACAAAATCCAAGTGTTTATACACAAACTTTAAAAATAACTAACGCCACTTTGAGTCTCAAACTCTCTTTAAATTTACTTAGTTCATTCGGATCACGGAGCTTCCAAGATGTAAAACACACAGATCGACACTTTACGGGACGGGAAGTTTCTGTTCTCGACAGACCCTTTAGCGTTGCTTCCTGGAGGACACCAGCGTAATTATATTTGGATTATATGTACATTCCCCACGATAACGAAATTTTTAAGCCTTGGTTTTGGTAAACAAACCACTTTCTTCCGCGACTATTGCGCGTCTCGGACACAAAGAAATTACAATTTCTCCAGTCCGATCTCTTTTCTAAGATCACTTCACTTAATTTGGTTTGAATCCAATTAGGGGATGTAGAGGTAAACGTCGAAAAATACCACACGTTGGTTCGAGTCAACAGCTATCAACGTAATCCCTAACCTCTGCGTTCTTTGTTACGCAGTTCGTACTTACGGAAGTGGGGTTAAAAAGTCGGATGCACACCCTATTAGGTCAAGATATAGTTATTCTTATAAGACAATGGAAAATTTCCATTGTAGATTTACCAGCTTAAACCTGGCTCAATCGAGACGGTGCGACTTTAATTTTTGCGACTAAGATTCCCAGAAACCTGATAATAGAAATGAACGAAAAGCACGTATGCTGGAGTCTAGACGTCGAGATTCTTTAAAATAACAATGGTAACAAACATTCGTTTAATAAAACAATTTAGATATTGCGCGTCAAGAAAACAAATATCTGAACGAAATTGAAAAACAGGGGCGGATTTAGTGCAAATTTTAAAATAACATTACAAACTGTGGTCATAGATGGCGAAGTGTCCCCATAAACAGCATCCAACTTTGCTTTTATCTCCTCGCATTTTTCCCATCCAAAAACAGAAAACGAATTACCGAACGATACTGCTCTTTTTCCATCTTAGCTAAAATCACGAAACACGTCTTACTCAAATGGCTGTCAAATCCAAACTAACTTATCAATCAGTCTGCAATTTGTTATACCGTCGTTTGATAGATGGCAGCACACGATGATAACACCAACTTCCCTCAGGAACGTCTTCTGTCGTCAAACACGGGTACTTACTGAACCGCCCTCGTATTTAAATCTCGTCACGAGTTGGATCTTAAAGTTTCTCAATACAGAGACATCATAATTGATTACAAACCACGTGACCACGAAATTTTCTGTTGGTTAGGCAACACATCTTGCACTATTGGCAGCTCTGTTGTAGTCGTCCAGTGGCGTAGTATTAGATCTTTAAATGGAACATAACAAACTGTAAAAAACCGCAAAACAAAGAGACAACAAGAAATCACGGAACACACGCACGCTGATGTAATAAACCAAGAAATCGTAAATTGCCACTTTTAGGTGGTCGTCTTAGAAAATGGTGTGCATATTGATCAGTAAAGAAGGTGAGCCATCTAAATTTAAATCTGTTCCAAATCAGTCCAAGTGAGATTTGCAAAGTAGTTCGACGACTCAAGTTTTTTAAGAAAGAAGAAAAAACAGAAATTATTTGTGTTTTAGATAAGTTTAATAAGCACTTCTGTTCACACTTTCTGACCAAACCTATTTGTAACTGCTAAAATAATCTTTAATTACTTTGTAATAAATTGTAGGTGGCGTCTTTATAGCAACGCTTTTTGGGTTAGCTCTTGCGATGATCACATTAGCCGGAGAAGTTTTGTACTACAAAAGAAAAGATAGAACAAGCGACATAAAGAAAAAGCAAGAAACACTGGTAACCAAAGAGAAGAATATAAAAACCATTAAGGTTCATCCTGAAACCATCACTATTGGATCGACTTTTAAACCGTCTATACAAAAGAGTTTAAAACCAACTATCTCTCATATATCTGTTTATCCACGTAGTCGCCTACCTATTCATAATTAACTACTTGAAATAATATTTAGTTTAGTAAAACTTTTGTTGGTTAATTTGTTTTAATTTCACTTATATTTACATGTTAACCACACAGTATTCAATAAAAAATCTGCATAATTATGCCAGTTAATAATTTTTAGATATTTTCAGAAAAGTTGCCTAGGCAGTTACTTGCCTTAAATTGCTATTTCGTATCAAGTGTTTAATAGAATAGTACGTAAATTTACTATAAATATAAAAAGTAAAAAAATCAAATATTTAGAACAAAGTTATAAGAAACTTGCTACAAAAAATTACAGTGTCTCGGTTTTAGTCTGTACAATTTTGAAAAGGGATAGAACATCAAAATATAAAATAATGCACTTTGTGCTTAGCTTTCGAGATACTACGCTGCTAGAGTTTCGCTAAAAATACTTATATAATCAAGTCAATAGTAATTTTCTGAAACATTTTGGGTAGACAGCGATTTCTTTTTGCGATGTGTGGAAGGGTCGATGGTGAGTATAAAACCGAGGTTTCGGGATGCCATCCCCATTCATTTGGCCGTCATCTTGGAAGAAAGAGGGTAAAGAGTTTTTCAGCTATGTCTCTGTAATTGCGAGTCTCACAAAAAATTTGTACGGAGCTTCATTGTACAGAATTGAATGCTCTACAACTTTTGTTTAACTTTCTCACGTAACGGTAATAATGAAAATGGGATTCATTTTAATAAATACAGTGTGTAAAGCGATGGGGTACACAAGAGGGAAAACTTTTTTATTATTGGTCTTAGGACAAAATGCCATTCTAGATAAAATTTCCAGCTTGTTCCAAAACCTCTAATAATGGTAATATAATTTCGATGTTACCAATAATAATGAAGAAAATTTAAAAAGACGCATTATCGCATTATTTTAGTACATATAAAAAACGAATAAGTTCCAAATTAACTCGAAAATCAGATTGCCATGTTTCAATTGCACCCGCAAAAAAGCTAACACGATTTTTTAAATTAATTTTTTCTACAACCGTCAAAAAAGGTTAGATTTAAGCATTGTCAAGGATACGGGAAGCCTCTCATTTTTTCACATGGGAGCAAACTATATATTTTACGCCCATGTACGCAAAAAATATGTTTCACGCACATGTGCGAGAAAAAAAAACAAAAATGACACATTAGGTAACTCTGCTTATTTTTGCAATTTCATACTTTATTATTTTGCATTTTCATTGCATACTTGTTTTCAATCATTTATTTCAGAAATTCACATAATAATGTTTGAAGGTTGTAGAAAAAATTGTCTGCATTTCGTGCGGGACATCCAGAGATATGGTAGGGGTAGCAGTCAATGTAATTCGCCGCCGTAGGCGGCTGGCTCCTTAGAGGACTTAACCTCTCTTAAGCCTGGAGAATGAGGGATGTTGGTGGATAGGAGAGTCGACGGAGCGGTGCGTCGGAGTAGGAAGTTGGTGGTAGTCGTTGTCAAGTCATGTCACATACCAAGCAGCCCGCAAGCCCGCCCACGGGGTGGTGGTTGGTGGCGATGATGAAGCAGGCCGGAAGCAGGTCCTCCATAATCCCCGCCGGTGTTGATGTCGATGGCCCAGGTTGGTTGGAGTACCCAAGGACGGCCAGCGAGCCGTCACACAGAGACGA
>VTPC01004045.1:0-42538 GCA_011009095.1 Ignelater luminosus
TAAACAAACTAACACATCTTTATTCCACTCAAATTCAAAAACTACTTTAATCCTGGTTTAGCACCATGTATTGAATAAGAATGCATTTGTATTCATGTTTTTATATGTCAAGGTCCTCTTTTGAGATATTTTACATAAATAGAGATGTAAATATCGTGAATTTTAGAAAACATCTGAATAAAGATAGAAACGTTAACAGATTTACTTAAGTAGTAGCCATTTTTTTCTTTAACTGATAGTTATTTACTTGAGAAGCTTTTACTACAGTTTTATCTTTCATGATGTCATAACCTTTATTAAGACTTATTTCTTACAAGTTTTGTATTTAGGTATCTAAAATGTAATTATTTCTTTTTCGACATCTTTCTGATATGTTTTCCACAAAATAGAATGGATGTGTAACTTTTTCTGTCTGACCAGACAGAAAGTGAAGCAATAAAATGAATGGCATGCCATGTACGTGAATTAATAATTCAGTTAACAACTATTGCACTTGACAGGATTAATTATACGACATCTGCATATTTTTATCGCAAATGTATCTACATAAATAATTTCATTTTTAAACCATTTTTCACTAATAAAATGCTCGCATGAATGACAAAATCAATAATTGCATACGAGTGCCGCCATAAACACGAACTATAAAGTATGTAATTTGCCACAATTTAACCTTTACTTACCTGATTTTAGACATAATGCTTTTAACAATGTGAAGCATAAAAAAGAAAATAGAAAACATCTATGTTTAACTTTTATTATGTGTATGTTAATAATGCAAAGAGCTGTTTAGAAACAAGCCAAATTAGCATTCCTTTTTAATTCGGTAGTTTCTAACTTAATTTTCTCACATAATCAACTAATGTCAATTTCTCCTGTAAAGGCTTAATAATTTCGTTAACTGTAATTAAAAGTAAAGCTTTGCATTTAGCAGAAAACAACTTGCCTCAGTAATTTTCTTTGTTTAGTAATTTGATTAAAATATATGCTGAATTGTTCACCCTTGCCAGAAAGGTTTTCTAACTACTTAACGTCTTAACTGTAATCCGCTTATTGTACTGAATAACTAAATACGTATTCTAACTTTGCGGCTCGTTTCATAATTTCTATAATTTTAAAAATAAGCTGTTATTTCATGTTAATTAAGAATAACTGTAAAAGCATTGCTTGCGTTTGAACACCCACACAGTGAAAAATATTTAATTAGAAAACTTTAAGAAAATCCTCCGTATTAGGAATAACGCATTCCACTCAAACTTTTAAATTTATTGACTCATATTTGTTAATAATAAAATAATTCTAAAGAATCAAATAGAGTTATTGTCTTGAAACTGTTTTAATATTTTCTTTATAATTTTTTAGAGAAATGGATAATTTACAAGAAAAAAACTTAAATCTATAACTAATTTGTGTTGCAGCAAGCTTCTATCGAAAATGTGGATACGCAAGAATAAATATGGCATCAATAAATTTTTGTGAAATAAAAAAATATAGATAGTCAAGTCTCAACGTCAGTTTAGAAATTCATAAATAGCAGCATACTGTAATAAAGAATGCAACAAGGGCACTTAAAACATTGTAATGTACCTATACCATTCTAATTATAGCATTACTAGATATTCTCAGAAAGTACTGCTTGTTAAATAAGCTAATGATCGGCTAGTTGGACTTTCCATCTCAGAGAGCTCTAGAGATGGACACGCATGACTTGCTGTAAAGCAGGGCCTCTACCGATGTTATAATGCTATTAGCTGCAGTCAGATAAAATAATCAGAGCCCAATTGACCCAGTAGATACAAATACAAGTACGAAGACTCGTACGGCGCAGTATCTTACATTATGTAAAATGTTTGAGTTGGTTAAATATTAAATAAATTTGACTCCAAATATCACTAGTATTTCCTAGTTTGAACACATTGTACACTGCACAGCCATATGCCAAATAGACAGCCGAAAATCTTTAGCCAAGCAGAAACGTTTATTAAAATAAATAAAGTGAATTAAATCTCTATCCTACCTTAGGATGATGTACACAAGCAACTTTTAAAGTATAGAAAAAAATTAAGGGAGAAAGTTTCAGTTTAGAAGTCATAAAGCTATTAATTAGTTTCTTATACTTGAATTTTCTATCAATAATAGCTTATTATTGGTGTACTGTATATTATTATGTAAAAGAAGGTAGGCAAAATGCAAACATCTTTATACATTGAAAGAAATCTAAACTAATATGTATAAATTGATTTTTATTACAGTTTCGTTTTTTTTTCTTTTTACGCGTACTTGTCTAATGTAAACAAATTAATTAACAGAGTAGATCACATAAGCAAAATACTTTATATCGGGTAATATAATGCGTGTAATTTGTTTAGCAATAGCACTACAAAAAATCAAAAAGATATTTTTAAGCATCAAAGAATTTTTAAAGAATACGAACTAATTTTGTATTATGCTACTAATACTCAATAGCGAACCATTTCATTACTTTCTGCGGTCCTCTTTTCTCTCCTTATTACAAAGAGTTGTTTACAAATTGAAAAAAAAACCTTTTTAAAAGAAAGGATTCATTGGGTTTCCTATTTGCTTGTTTGTTCCGTACTTTTCAAAATTATCAAAATTAAAATGATTAAAATCGTTAGATATATTATAAAACTCAAGAAGGAAATTTCGGTTAATCATGCTAGTAACATTAACCTTTAAAAGCAGAAATATAATGTGTTGATATGGTCTGCTTTGAATTTCATACGTTCTATACATAAATAACGCTGCAAAAAGGCTGCATTTCATTTACACGAATTCAAAGTTATTAAAAGTTTTTTTAAAAACGTGCCGATAATTAAACGCAAAGGGGCTTAGCGTGAACATGTTTATAACGTGCTTTCGTGCAGAAAACATTTGAATCGCTGGGATAGTATACTACTTATGAACATTGGACGTTTGAAGCTCAACTGAATTCCTAGATTAAACTATTAAGAAAAGCGGTAAAGCAAGAATATACTTAAAATTGAAAATATCATTTATACTACAGTAACTAAAAATAAGGAAACTATCGTTTAGACTAGAATGTAACAACGTAAATCAGTTTAAACGTTTTCAATTATTCTCCAAAACAATTTGGTTTCATCACCAGACCTGTGGTAAACTCATAAAACAATGTCGCAAAGTATTTTATACAGGGTTATTCACGAATGATGACGACCTAGCGAAATTTCACGGGTTATTTCAATGTTTTTTGTGATTTAAAAAATCGAAATATCAGAGACAACTTGCATTATGACAATCTGACATACGTATGTAAGAATGTCTCTTAAATTGTTTTTAAGGTGAGACCTCGACATAATAAATTATATTTAATTAAAACAAAAAAAATTAATGATGATAATAATAAATTATTGAGTTTTATTAATGTAATACAGAAATTAGATAACAGTATTCACAATGTAACATTAGACTAAAGCTTATATAATATTTTTTTCTGAAAACTCTCTCCTGTAAAGCTACAGCATCGCCTTAAAGTTTTAATAAAAAGAGGCAATTATTTTTTTAATAATTCCGCAAAAGTTTGTGGTACACTAACAAAATTTAGTATGTACCTATGCTCTAGTTATACAAGTTTTCATTTGCAGTTAATTTGTCAAAAGTGTGTTTGGAGGGTGAAGGTCGTTCTCCACACTGTATACAAGAATGTACCTGAACCTCTAACGGTTTTTTGAGTTTTCCAGAAAATCTGTATGCTCACGCAAATAACTAAAGAGCCAAGATTTCTTCCAAATGAAACAAACTATGTAATAACTGCATTAGATTTCACACTTCTGCTGACAAAAGAGAGCGGCTACTTTTGTTACCGCAGCATAAACTGTTGCAGAATGATTAAAAAAACGTTTTTTCTAACAAAACTTTAAAGCAGCGCACCTCCACAGGAAAGTGTTGTTAGAAAAGATTTTTCTTCTTACCTATATCCCGACGTAGAATAACGCCTTTAAGTTTATTGCAATTTACAAACACGTTATATAATGGTAATATCTGTTTAAAAGGTATAATGAATAATAAATACTTCATTATACTATATAATAGTATTAACTAAAGCTTTAGTTAGTTTAGTTTAGAAAATGACAATTTTATTCATTTACTTTTTAATGTTATTTATACAGGGTGTTTCCAGTTTATATATTCAAACGTCAGGAGTAATACGACATCGAGAAATAAGTGCTTTTTCTAAATAGACTTATATGCAAAAACGCTTACTTTTTGAGATACAGGGTGTTAAAAGACGCACTCACTCTCCAAATCTCCACCACTAATAAGGTTGTAAATGTAAGATAGCAGACACCTCATACGCCTCACACCAAAATTACAACGTAATATTTCAGCTACTTCGCCAGTTATTCGAAGCTTACACGATCTCTACATTAAACAATAAGTTGCAGAAGTTTCTAATGATTGAAATTACTCGCAGTGTAATATACGCGGAAAACAACTCAGTAACGTTGTTTGGTAAATTGAGTGTAGAAGAACTTTTTTGCAGAAGTGTAAATGCTCCTCCCTGCATCTCCACCCATGAAGAAGGGCATCAACTACGAAAACTGTAGAAAGATAAATCTCTCATAGTAGAAACCATGCAAAAATTTTAGCTCAATAGCGTATTTTGTATTTGAAATAGCAAAGAAACAAAGAAAATTTAAAAAAACTTTAACACCCTGTATCTCAAAAACTAGGCGTGTGTGGTATAAGTCTATTCAGTAAAGAATACTTATTTTTCAATTTTCTATCACCTTCCGATATTTGACTAGATAAATTGGAAACACCCTGTACATATTTATTTTTAGATTTAGCTACTGAAGAAGAAAATTGTTATTTTCGAAACTTTTAGGTAATATGGCTGCCCGTTATAAGGAGCTAAGAAGCTATTGAAGACATTTCATTTTCTAATTTGAAAAAAATAATTTATACTCTTAAAATTTTCTCCTTTACTTTAAAGTCTGACATTTACCAGAGATTAAAAAATTAAAAATTGCTGTTTTATAAATATAAGCACCGCGCGTACAAAATGATAAAAATAAAAGTTTGGAGCCAGTCAAAGTGCGGCTCCAACGCTTTGAAGCGGTTATAGACTTCAGCGTGAGGCTGGCGGGAGAGGGAGAGTGTTTGGAGTTAGCAAAGTACTTGAGCCAAGGGAGAAGTGGCTCCTGCAATCTAGTCACCGTCGATACGCGGTTTGGGTGCGTCGTGTTAGTTACGCTACGCCCGGTTTAAAACTTGATGTGAAATGTAAAAGTGAAGTGCAATACGTGAGCTTTTAAAAAAACCTTATCTACCTATTCTTTGGAAGAAAAGATCGAAATAAAAGAACTCGAAAGACCTCTGCCGGATTTAGATATTTTGAAAACACAGGGTGCCTCCACTTCTAAATCCAGTTCTAAAGGACGAATTAGAAAATTTAATAGAAATGTTTATTTCAAAAATAACTGGATATGTGAGTGTGATGAGAAACATCCAGTGTTTTGTTTTCCATGTGTTTTATTTGGTGGCGAAGCGAAAGTAGGTAGAATTTTCATTCACGGGACGTTAACACCGTTTATGAATACAGACAAGAACTGAAAAGCATCATGGAAACATTGGAAAATGACGAAAATAGTACTTTGGAATCTACAATCGAAGAAGCTTAGATTAAAAGACAAGGATTTTATATTTTGGTTGACAATTTTTCATAAAATAATGCCTCACGTTGAAATAATTTTTAAACAATTACAAAAGACAAATACCGACCCAGTCAAGATTAGTAGACAGGATTCACAGAATTTTGAAAATGAAATACAAAAAATACGCAATCAAATGGATTGCATTATTGCAAATATTGACAGTGATATGCAACTTTTAGATGGTGACGCACCTCCTCAAAAAAGGCCACGCATGCAGCATCTAAATAAGAAAATAGAAGTCTTGGAAGTTTGTGACTCTATTTTTCAGCAAATAAGAACAAGATTTAGTTTCACTGGACATCTAGTAGCTACAAATTTATTTGAGGTGAAAAAATTTCCCGAATATCGCCAAAAAAGTATCTCTCTGAAGTGGTTAGTGTTTATCCTTTTTTAGAAAAACATAGATTGAAGACTGAACTGCAGGTACTTTATGAACGAGAAGAGTTGAGAAATGTTTCTGGGGTAGTCAATCTTTTATTGTTAATTTCACAAAAAGGAATGCGTGGTATTTTTCAAGAAACCTTAAATCTTTTGGAAGTATGAGTGACAACGCCCATGTCTACATGCTCAACAGAATCAAGACTTTTCTAAGAAACTTCATGAAGGAAGAAAGGCTCAGTGCATTGGAAATACTATCAGCTGAAAAAGCTTTTCTTAATAACACGGAAGATTTTAATGAAAGAATGATTGACGTATTTGCTAATAAAAAAGAACTTAGAATGGATTTCACATACCGTACAATTTAAACATTTGTGTTGTTAACATTGACTGATTTAAATGTAACTTTAATAGTTAATAGAATAGGATACCTTGGTAAGTTTCTTAAGCTCGTATTTTTTAAAATTTAAATTTTCATAATTTCTAAAGTGAGAAAGATTTGCAATGTTGTACTTTAAAATTTTTATACCCCCCCCCCCCCCCTATTCCATATAGTATAAAGAAGTATTTATTATTCCTTTCTAATCGTTTGGATATACTTTCCGAAAGATGTCTTCACAAAGAACATCGTCAATAACGGCAATTAGTTTTTATCAAACTTGAATTTTCCCAACACTCTCCGTAAATGAGTTTGTCGTTTATATGCACTGACATACTGATACTGGTGCCCTAGACTTTTTTTCAACAAAAGTGGAGTATAGCAAACATTTTTCACAAAGAAGTACTAAAATAGAAGTTTTTCTGACAATATTTGGGTTATCAGTAATATGTGGTGAAGCTTAAGGTGAACTAGTATGTTACTGTCCAAATAGAATTTAACATCCCGCTGGTAAATAGTCCAAACGGAAGTAAATGAAGATTTCGATCAACTAATTTTAATCAAATTCAATTGTTGCCGACTTCACGCTACTGCAATGCTTGGCCTTGCAATTTGCAAAAATCATTAACCACTAGCCGGCGCTGTTGAATGAAATGGGAGTATACAATTAACGAAACGGTAACATCACCGTGAATGGAGATGTGGACGTAAAGGAGATAAATCTGTGTAAATGTTCAAGTTGTTTTGAGCGTATGGTGGCTGACATAATAACTGACATAAGCATTAAATTTATAACAAGTCTTCTTAATAGCGTTCTTATTTGAGCTTTTATTAACGTTTGCGTTACTGAATATGTTAACGTCAATTGTAAACCACCCTTTAAATGTAAATATCTTCCTTATTAACATATTTACGAGGTAGGCACTATTAATTCTCGGCCTGGTACAAAAAGATTAAACTTGATAAAATGTAATATTTTTTATTTTTTAATATAATCTTCCCTAACTTCAATACATTTATTAGAACGATCAGTTAATAATTCTATACCCTTGTAAAAAGAATCTACAGTTTTTCCCTCAAAATGTTCTATTAGAGCTGCGAGCAACTCAGTATCGTCCTTAAAAAGACGTCCCCTAAGATCTTTTTTAAATTTGAAAATGAATAATAATCACTGAGAGCCATGTCCGGACAATACGGTGGATGGCCCAATTCTTGAAAGCCACATTCGCGGATGGCAGCTTGTGAAATGGCGGCAATATGGACGAGTGCATTGTCGTGCAATAATCGAACACCATTTGTCAAACGTCCTCGACGTTTAGCACGACTATTGTCTCTCAATTTATGCAACAAAAATGAGTAATACATGTGTGCTGTTTACAGTTGTATTGCGCTCTTTAAAGTCAATGAGTAAAATTTCCTCACAATCCCAGAATATTGTGGCCATCAACGTCTTGGTTGATTGAACGACTTCCACCTTCATGGGACGAAATTCATCGGGTAGCCATTATTTCATCGATTCCCTTTTGGATAGAAGATCATAAAATAGAACCATTGTTTCATCTCCTGTGACAATGAACTCCAAAATTTAATGACCGCACAGTACTCAATTTTCGTTAGCTGCGACATTTTCTTGCACTTATTACGTTGTCTGGTTGGCTACTAAAAACTACTACTCTTCGAGCCGTAATATTTATAGTATAGGCCTTACCGGGTTTGAACAGGCTTGAACCTGTAAAAGCCTGTCAGGCCGAAAATTAATGGTGCCTACCTCGTACATTTTTGTCTTCAAAAGTTCCACTTTGTGATAATCACTAATAGAGTGAAGAAACAACTAACTTCAAGTCATAATACTGACGGAATAAACATACGTTTGCGCATTTTCTAGACAGAAAAAAGGAAATTATTTTCAAGCTACGTTCATTAAAGCACAATATCATGCTAACGAGTAAGCACTTCCACTATCCTTGATGTTCGTGGTTTAAGGATACTGCTATTTTATCTGTCTAAAACATGCGCAGACGTATGAAAAGTTATTTTATTTTCTTTTGTAGACGGAGTATTGCATGTTCGAAAATGCAAGAAGCTTACTTGCCTGGATGTCCCCGAGGGCCACCTCCAAAAGTTCGCGAAATTCTGGATTTTACTTAATCACCCTTGTAATGAGGTTGTTGTCTGAAATAAGGCAAAAAGCAGATCAACACCTCAATACACCTCACTGCTTTGTGAGCTTTTTGAAGCAATCATCAGAAATGAATTTTGTTTTTTAATGTCGAGCAGTTATTAGTTGCCAAATTGTGAAAATGATGTTTAATACAGTGCAAAGAGCGTTTATTACTAAATTTCATTTTTGACACATTGGTGATAAATGAACTTACTCATTTGATTTCTACTAACTTGAAAAACATTGAGAGAAGTATTCCAGAAAAGGTGTTTCTTATAAAGTATTTATAGTGTGGTGAAGAATCTAGTCAACCTATTTTGAGAAACTGCCTTAATCTACAAAAAATTGACTAGACTGCTCAGATACCAATAAGAAATACCAAGGCATTTCTGCCTAGAAATTTTTAAAAGTGAGTTTTTAGATAATGTCAATGTTGAATGATTAGATTAAATTTTCCCTTACTGGCAAAGCCATTTTTTATCTTTTGTTGTTTTATTGCTGTTTAAAATTTCTAAAATATGAGGACCATTCTAACAAAATTGTTAAAAACGAAGAACATTGTGTCATGTCCAATTCTATTGGCAAAAATAATTCGAGAGTGTTGAAGTGTTTTTCAGTTTCCTGGCTTACTTATTTATCTTTTGTAGGTGTCTATTTTAAGAGACTTTTATTGAAAACGATAAAATGTACTTATCGTCGCCATTTTGAAAGCAAATATCAAGAACAATATATCGTATGATTAGATTCTCAGCAACTTTCTACATATTAATATTACTAATAGAAATAGGTATACGGGATACTATTCAAAATGAACAAAGCTATAGTTATATTTGAATAAACTGGAAATCCAACCAATTGTTTTCTAGTCTTAAGGAAGTCTGAGTCATTATACAGGGTGTTCGACAACTGACAGGACAGCTTCACAAAGAAAGATTTGGCGACTAAAACTGAGAAGAAAAATCCTGTACGAAAATGTTCGTGGATGTCTTCTCTTTCTTCATGTGCTAGTCAAAGTTGGAAATACTTCTTAAAATACAGAACTGGGATTGGTTACACCTTGCACATGCAATATTTTAAAAAGATATTATCAACAACGCCTGAATGGAGAAAATTATTTTCATTTCATTAATGAACTCATAGACGACTTTCTATTCAATCTACTAAATGGACTGATCTGGATGCAAGATGGCGTACCAGCTCATTGTGCCCATAGCGTGAGGAAATTTGGCTTTTAATGGAAAACAATTTGAACATTGCTAAACTAAGTTATGCTAAGTTTAGTTTTTACGATCAATTTGAATAAATTTGTAATTTCTAAGTTTATTAATTTGTTTTAAATCTTAAATAAATTAAGTAAGGCTTGTTTGGTTACTGGATTTTCATAATTTATTATTGTTTGAATGTTTATCCTATGTTGCCAGATTTAAAATTCTTAAATAGTTTCTCGAGAAGCAATTAGCATCCAGAAACTTTCTTCGATAAACATTTGCGTCTACCTGTTGTTGAGCACTCTGTATAATACGATTCTAAATTTTACAAAATAAATTCAAACCGGTAAATACATAGCAGGCCTTTACTCGCTCCTATGCCACACGGTATATTGATTAAATATAACCCATTTCCTGCTTATCCCAGATATATCTGATATTGCCTACAAGCTATTCAAGTGGCTAATACGTCAACGGCTTAGTTAGAGTAGGTACTACAGTTTCTTAATCACAATAAAATTCATTTTGGAACCTTCTTGAAATATAAATTCAGTTTTGGAAATATTCCCGTCTACTTACTACACGTAAAAACCTATTTACTTATATAGTTTTTGTTAACCTAAACGCTAAAATAGCTAAAGACATAAAAAGACTAAAAAGGGAATTACGTTTTCTTCAGATGGGGTTTATTTGTCTTAAAACGTTTGTGGCTAAATGAACGCAGCAATAATTAAATGTTTTACTGGTAGAAAGCGCAAACAATCCGCAAGACAGTATTTCTGAAATACAACTCGGAAGTTGTTTTTTAAAGTGCTATTACGGCGGTAAAACTTTTACTTGTACTACATAGCTTAGTCCTTAACTTTCCCCCTTGCGGTTACCAAGGTTTCCTCCCAAGAGTGTTGTACCCGTATACTACCACGTCATTACTTCTAAGAAAGAATTTTGATAACAATGCATTCTAGGTAATATTTAGTTGTATAACATTATCCGGATAATTAAGAAATCAGAAAATGAAATTGAATAACACACACGATTGCTAAAGTCAAGACGAAAACATTATAAATGAGGCAAAGTAAATACTTATCTCGAATATATTTTAAAATTCAAAGGCACTTTAACTTCAATTTCTCAGATCTTCACTGCTAAGAAGGCAATTTGTGGCGTCCATTAGGTTAAATGTGGTTCATAATTTGACTTTATAAAAGCGAGAACAATTCTTTCCGCTGTTTTTTCTTTGTTGCGACAAGCATATTTCAGCTTTTATCTTTATCTTCTTCATTTACACATTTATAATGAATTTCTCGGAGAACACTTTATTATGAAAAAAAGTTATATTCGGTTTGTCGCTTTTGGCTACAATGAAACAATTTTCAACATACATAACTTAGCATAATACCCACGTAACAACAATTTGTGCTAGGATTTTCGTTATTTTAATAAACAAAATATTTTATTTAGAAGTTCGAAGATACCACTTTAAATGAACTTATCTTTTTATGTTTTGGAAAGATGTTTTGGTAATAAAATGAGAAGTCTACCAAAAACAAAAATTAACAAAGCTTACAGCATACACATTTGTTAATTGCATGTAATGCTGCATGTCTACGAATAATGACAATATTGTACGCTTTACTGTAATAGATTCATCTGCCGATGAAAGGCAAAACAGCTCATAGTCAGCTATGAAAGCAATAGTACGCCAAACAGAGACCAGACGACACCAAAAGTCACTCTTTTTATACAGCTCAAAAACGATCCTATCTAGTTTGACTACAATCCTCAAGTTTGCAGCTCATACCAAGTTTGACAAGACTGGCATAATGGATAACGCAGGTACCAGATGAACAAGAGGTACATGCAAGATCAGTAGTCCAATACTCAGTCTGCTTTGCAAGGCTTTCTGGATAAAATGCATGATTTATTATTATTCAATTATGACACAAAAGTAGCAACTGTCTCACCAATTTTAACTTAAATTTATTCGGCGATCTTGTTCGACTTTGATTTTTTTCAAGGTATCTATCCGCGTATGGTCAGTGCAGCTTAAATGCTAAATCTCTTCTATCCCAAAGCGACTCAAAAAAGCGTCTATCAACAGACCTTCTCTGTGTTCTTTGTCTACATACTTGTTTCATTTTTTTTTCTCAAAAGGAAATGAAATTCTGCCAGTTTAAAACCCAAGCACGCAAAATCCTCCGTTCAGACATGGATGTATCCTGTCAAATTATTTCAAATGGAGTTGTAGGTTTTTATCAAGCTGGGTTACCAATCTTAGTTTGTTTTAAACTTAAAGTATCTAGTACTGCAAGCTCTACTCAATGCTTTAACATATCCATTACTGTAAGCGAAGCACTGAGCGACTCAAAAAAGCTTCTATCAACAGACCTTCTCTGTGTTCTTTGTCTACATAATTGTTTCATTTTTTTTCTCAAACCTTTTCGTTTCTCTATTTTCTTAATTTATGTACGTTTACGTAAACTGTCTTTTACATTTCTAATTGTACTTTATTGTATCACGCGTTGTGTTTTTGCTTTGATTTCTGTTAGTCGTTGTTACCGTGTTCTATGCACTATGGGCCTTACTTATAGTTTTCTACATCAAAAAGATGTTTAACAGTTGTTAAGAGTGTTTATAGTGTCAGACGCGGTATGTAATATGACTATAAGTAATGTGTTCAACCCAATATTATTGTTTATTTTTATTTAGGCATTTGGTAGAATGCGCAGGTAAACGGGAGGACCTGGCAAATATCGGAATAGCAAATGGCAAGAACGTTGTACAGGATATTTCAATAGTAACATCTTATTTGTACAAATATCCAAATATATTCTTGAGAAGGCTTGTACAGAACATTATTGATTATCATGAACGTATTGCACTGCACTCATTTTCGATTAATATGATATTTCGGTTAATTTCTTTAATTTGAATACTGAATACTGTGGATTTTTCTAGAGGGCTTGTTGTGTTGCCTCCGTTGATGTTTGGACTCTTTCGTTAATAATCTAGCTTGTTCTGCTGATTGTTTTGTCGCCGATAACTACCCATTAAAGGCTTTCTTTGTTGAGATCTAGAGGTGGTAGATGAGAATCCTTGTGATTATGTTGATGTTGCATTATTATTATATTTTCTCTGCTGTTGAGTGTCTGGAGAATTGAATTTGTTCTACCTCTAGATTTCGACTTCGGTTGCGTGACTGTTGGCAGTTTCGTCAGTTACGACTTTGTTGGTATCTGTGAGAATGTTGAGTCTTCCTGCATTCTTCATTAGAATGATTTCACATTCAACAATTAGAACACTATTTTTGTTCGTCAACTGCCATCATCAACAATGTGTTTATGGTACCATTCAGCATTTCGTCGCATAGTTCTTGCCGAAATGCTATTTGTTTTCTCTGTTTCTATAGTTGATTTGGCGTCACTTACAAGGTGTGGTAGGACCTGTTTTTTAAAACTGTCTTTAATCCCATTTGGAATTGGTAAAGAAAGAAATTGTTTTTCTTCTTTATTGTCTAAGCTTCAGCTGCAGTGGCTATTTTCCAGTCCTTTTCAAAAATTTCCTTTGCTATGGACTTTAGTCTGCTTACATATTGTGCCACAGTTTCATTATTCATTTGGTAGCATTTGAATGGCTGCAGTGCGGGCTCACTCGGAAGCTTCTTTGAAGTGAATTTGGTTATTGATTTATCTATAAGAACATTTTACTTGAGCAATCTATTAGCCAAGTTTCCATTTCAAATACCGCCCAGCACAATACATTTAAGTATTTTCCAAAACAGAAAATACCTAATATACTCGAAGATGTATTTTGTATATACATATTATAAACTGCAAACCAAAACAACATCAATACGAAAATTATGTTATAGTACAAGTATAGTCTTCAGGCAGTTAAGCAAGCACAACAATAGTAATTTTTTGTAGCTTATACCTAAATAAACTTTCTCGTTGAACAAGTCTAAAGAGGCACAGATGGTATAGATCTAAGGTTGTCACATAACTGTGTTGTACGTAAATTGTAAATAGCTCATGCGTTATTGCCCTACTGGACAGCTTCATCCAATTAATTAAGTTAGGTTTGGTAAGGTGATAGTGAATCAAAAACAGCAATAAATAATTCATATATAATTGTAGGTGTTATTTTAACCAAAACTACTGTTACGTGTAAAAATGGGTTTAGTGACACAGATATAACGTAGCATAAAATAATACTTGCTCTGTGATTCGGAGATTAGGTCAGGGTCGCAGAGAGAGACTTTGGTAGAAGACGATAACGGAAAAGGGTTTAAATTGAGATGCCGCCAGTCTTAGTACACTTTGACCTATATAAATGACCAACTAACCCTAAGACTGTTCAGTTATTCTGGTCCACGGTATCGGAAAAGAAAAGGGGTTCCACCTGCAACAGCTGGTCGATAATACAATACTTACGTCGTCGTTCTCCAATGTGCAAGCTTTATGTTCCATGTAAAAGATCTTATCTGTGTGTTGACACAAAGAAACGACAATTAAAGTTATAACAAAGTGTATATTCACACACGAAAGGATCACAAACATATAAATACAAGTTCGCAACAGCAAAACCAAAATAAAACAAGATAAACAGGAAACAATAAGTTTCAGGTACAAACACAAATACAGGTAAATACAAACACATAAACAAGAAAAATAATTAATGCTTATATATACAGAAAATATGCGTTACCGACCTGAAGGGTCGATGACACAGTAACCTATATTTAAATAATTCGAGAATACTATAAGTGAGCTCCTTTAGTTAAATGTAAATAACAAACACTGAATATTACTCGGTATAAAATATTATAAACAATAATGTGATATAAAATAAAGATATCACAATGTTATGTTTGACATGAGTGAACGATAAATTGTTAAACGTAAACAAAACGACAAACAGCTGGTCCGTTGCCAAATATGATGCAATGGGTTCAACAAGTTCGTTAAACTCTAAAGGCTAACCATTAAATTATCATAACTTAAATGACAGCAAAATAACTTTTTAAATTTTAAGTTAAATAAATAATAGTATTTTTTATAAGGTGCGTAAGAATCTCGTAGCTCACTTGTACTGCGAAACGCATAAATGGTTCTTATCAAGAACGTAGACAAATGTGCGATCATTTCAAAAATACAGTTATAGGATAAGATAGACTTACAGCTAATAATAATTCCCAATACGTTCGGCGATAATAACATGAACACGTACTTGGGTATAAACACTAGCACAAGAAAAACCTTTTTATGCTGGCTTTTTACACTCACTTAAACTAATAAACAACTGCTGTGGTAGACTCTGCTGCGCACTGCAGCGACATACGATAAAACTGGGTCAAATAGCTGCCAGCTGGGGGATTCCCAGAGAAATATGTACAAGTATTTACAGAAATGCTTGAAGGATCGATACGGAAAGGTCTTTACAATAATAATAGTGACGATAATAATTCTGGAGATTATCTTATTCAGTCACAAAACTGTGATATTAAATAAGCGACGGAAACTGCGATATTTCTTCCTGATACCAGGGTAAAACTTTATACTCGATGTCTAGAAGACGCGACACGCTTAAACTCTGAAAAACTGGGTCGGTGTAGGTTAAATATATAACCACGATAGCTTAATCCTAAACCAGAAAATTTCACGACTTCTATCATTCCCAAAGGGAATAGCTCCATGTATGAAAATACAACGAAAGAAATTCAAGCGTTCTTCACTAGAGTTCAAGCAAGACTTTTTTTCAAACTTCTCAAGCGAGAAGGGCGTGAGACAAAAACCAACGCGTGGCGTCGCTTCCCCTCGATAACATTATTCGGCCGAATGACGACATTATTACGTTGATTGGTACACGCAAAGATGGGAAAAGCTACTCATTCCATCGAATATGAACTGGAATGGCCGTGCAAATCGAATTTGCATTTAGTGTCAATGAGCTTAACTTATGTGTCTACTGCATGAATTTCAACAACAAAATTCTGAGAATACGGAAAAATTAAATAGAAAAATATAGGCATAATTAATTTTTAAAGAATTCGAACCTTGTTTAATCGCAGTAGAAGAAGAGAGAAAGAGACAAACATTTTACTTCTTGACTTTACAAAGGCGAATAACATTTATCGGAGACGAAAAAATTAAATATTTACGGGATATAAAATGCGAAATACAATTTACAGCTTATAAATTCGGAATGAAAAAATTTTATGTACAATTCTAAAATAGATATTAACTGAAATTTAGCATAATACTAAACGGGGCGATAATTAGTAAATCTTAACACTACTAATTAGATTAATGCGAATCTTCTATTCCTCTTACACGATTTTAATTGCAACTTTTTAGGAATATACTTTGGATAACAACATTTTCGATCAATCGCTATATTCTCGCTTAGAGATTTCAAGAAAACAGAAGAATGTAGGAAAAACTTCCATATTGATTCCTATAATATAAAGTTCAATGCTTTAACCTAATACCCTAATAGTTGTAATTTAATTCAAACCATATTTTTGTGCTGGGTAATGTAGAAAGATGACGAAATATAGATTTCAAAGATATGTATAGTTCCAGGGCACCGATTGATAATGCCGCAGATAAATGGGTATGTATTATTGGCATGAAACCTTGTTCTCCCAAGTTTGTGTTGTGTTTAAATCCATTCTCGAGTCTCATGTCGCAGACTGTACATTGTAGGTAGGCAACTCAAATAGAATTGTGGGTGGATAATTAATTTTCTTTGAAGAAATTACAAGTTTTTTTTTCTACGAGTTATTACAAAAATAGTTTTGGATATTTTATAAATAGCTTTTGAAATATATTGTGGGTTAATATAATTTAAAACCTTCTTAGTAATAATTTATCGAACACATTTTTGTAATTAGTGTTAACAATACAGAAACCTTGAGTTTGATTCATACATTGTTATTCGCTGGAACTAGTTTTATATGTGCAGCTTAATTAATTGAAATATTACTATCAAATTAATTAGTTATTTTTGATATGAGTCAGTATGTGCCACTGTGATTAATTATTCTGTATGATGTATTTGCAACTTAAAATTGCACTTTCAAAATGAATACAGAGAGGGAATTTTACAAAATGTTAACTATGTTATCATGCTCATGCAATGATAGATATGCAGTAGCCGCCAAATGTTTGGAAACAGCATTGTAGCTTGAAATTAATTTTATATTTTATTGAAATGAATTAAACTAAACATCGCATGTATTTATTTATAGAGTGTACTAATTCTTGTCTTTAAAATAGTACTATGCTTCTATTCCTTAATTATCATTTATTTATTTTAATTTTAAATTTTTTTTATCAAAGCACGTATAGTAACCGTGACTAAAATATGAAAACATTTGGTTTGTATACACTTGCAAACAAGTTTTATGAAATATTTTGTTATTTTATTTTGTTTTCAAATTCGTCGTGATTTTGTGAAGACTATTCATGATGCCAAAGGTAAAACAATATTCCTTGGATTTAAAACAAAAAATTATTCAAACGTATGAAAGAAACATGAAACAAATTGATATTGTAAAGCAATTACAAATGATTCGTGGCACAATTTCGAAAATCATTAAGAAAAATACGGAGTGTTGTAGTTGTACCACACGTCCTAGGAGTGGAAGACCGAAAAAAATTACACCAATAGTTGAAAGGTACATAAAACGATTATCTGCAGTTAATTCACGTGCTAGCGCTACCCACATTTGTAAAGAGATTGTAGAGCAGAACCTTTCCAATATTTCTGTTCGTACTGTTCAGCGTCGATTGAATGATGCTGGTCTTTTTGGAAGGCATCCTGCTAGAAAACCCCTAATCTCAGAGGAGAACCGAAAGAAACGGCTAGACTTTGCAAAGAAACATCTGCATTAGACCTCCAGAAAAATGGCGTGCTGTACTTTGGAATGATAAAAGCAGTTTAACCTGTGTGGATCCGATGGAATAGTATATAGGGTGTCCAGGATAAAATGGGGTACATGAGAATATTGGAAACGGTAATAGATGCAAGATCGTTCAAATGAAAACAAAGTTGCGCATTTACGTGCTCATTAACAATCGGGATTTACATTTCTAGAAATTAATCTTGAAACTTAATCCTAAACTGAGATATAGGGCGAAAACGAAAAATCTCCGTTTTCTAGAAACTTCCATATTCTATTTATTGTAAAAGATACATTTACCAAATTGTTAGGGTTGGGTTAGTGGGTAATAAGAACTTCAAAGATGACTTTGAGAACATTCAGGTCGTCTTATTAACAAACAAACGTGCTATCAAATATGACACCCGTAAGAAAAACAAAAGTTTGATACGATTGCGTAAAACTTAGTAGGTCTAGAATGTGTTCAAGGTCATTTATAAAGTCCCCCGTTACCCATTACCCCTGGTCTAACAATTTGGTGAATGTATCTCCTACAATAAACAAAATAGGGAGGTTTTTAGAAAATGCACATTTTAGTATCTCAGTAACGGGATTAATTTTTGAAAATGTAAATCTGGATTGTTAATGGGCACGTAAATGTGCAACTTTTTCCCCATTTGAACGATCTCGTATCTAATACCGTTTCCAATATCCTCATGTACTCCATTTTATCCTAGACACATTGCATACATAACGACCTCGCGGCAAAAGGTACGATCAGAAGTACCAATTACCCACAGTTAAACATGGAAGTGGGTCTGTTATGTTATGGGGATGTTTTTCAAGATCTGGCCCTATCGTTCAAATACAGGAACATTTATATAAGAATATATTAGAGACTAATGTGCTCTGGTATGCACAAGACGAAATGCCTCTGGGATAGTTGTTCCAACAAGACAACGATCCGAAGCATGTCTCGAAATTTGTCTTAAATTGGTTTCAACAAAAAAATGTTTAACTTCTACAGTGGCCGTCCCAATCCCCAGACTTGAACCCAATCGAACATCTGTGGAAACGTGTAAAACGGCAATTAAGAAAGAAAAATGTTCAAAAAAGGCCGATTTATTGAATAAAATTAAAAAAATATGGATACAAGTGCCGGTATCTGTTAGTGAAAATCTTGTGGATTCCATGCCCAAAATGTACCAAGCAGTTATAGATTCAAATGGGTACGCAACAAAATATTGATGAAATTAATAAAAATTAGACATTTATGTTAATAGTTTTTTCCCTTATGTTATAAATATGAAATTACCTTAATAATAGTAATTATTTAAAACACAAGATTTATAACACATGGGCTGAAAAGTCCCAGGCCTAACAAAGAAAACACGGTTTTTTTTGTTCAAAATTAGTTTTATTCATCAACGTAATTTCCATCAAGAACAACGCAATCATTCCAGCGCCGCTCTAACAAAATTTTTTTCTTTGCCATATGCGGTCGTTTCTTTGCAATTTCGGCCTTCAAACGCTCCAATAACGCTATATAATATTCACTGTTGATGGTATTTTCCTTCTCAAGATAGTCGATGAATATTACACCACGCACATCCCAAAATACCGAGGCCATAACCTTTCCAGCCGATTGTTGTGCTTTCGGTCGCTTTGGACGAGGTTCACCAGTTGCTGTCCACTCAGATGACGATCGTTTTGATTCCGGAGTGAAGTGATGGATCCATGTTTCATCCATTGTCACATATCCACGCAAAAATTCCGGTTTGTTACGTTTAAACATGGCCAAACACTGCTCAGAAACATCAACACGTTCTTGTTTTTGGTGAACAGTGAGCAAACGCGGCACCCACTTTGAGCAGAGCTTTCTCATAGTCAAATGCTCATGCAATATAAAGCCAACACGTTCTTTTGATATCTTTACAATGTCAGCTAATTCACGCAACTTCACTTTTCGATCATTCAAAACGATTTTGTGGATTTTTTTTGATGTTTTCTGGTGTTACCGCCTCATTTGGACGTCCACTGCGTTCTGCATCATCGGTGTCTCTACGACCACGTTTGAAGTCAGCAAACCAACGTTTTATTGTTGTTTCTGATGGAGCGGAGTCCCCATAACACTTTTCAAGCCATTGCTTCGCTTGAACGGTATTTTTTCCCACCAAGAAGCAGTGTAAAATTAAAACACGAAATTGTTTTTGATCCTTTGTTTTAAAAATAACAAAAGTAGCGTCACTCTTAGCACAATAACTCACAAAATAATGAATAGAATATCATGAAATTTTAACAGCTGTCTTTTGAAGGTTAGTACTAACTGAAAAAGCGGTGAATGCAATAGAACTAGCGCCATCTATTTGTTAGGCCTGGGACTTTTCAGCCCATGTGTTATCAACTTATCAGTATAACTATGTTATACTAAAATTAGATCCAAAAAACATATTTTTTGCTACCTACCATGGCTATAAGAGGGTTCAACTGACCTATATATATGTTTTCAAACTTTTGACGGCAACTGTACGTGGCGAATTTTATTCACTCTTATACTTAACAGCGTATGTAGAATATATTTTATATCTACATTGTTGGACGTAATTCAGAATAGGAAAGAAATTTTTTGTGTTATTACTTTCGTATTTCTTATCGGTTTTCTAAACGTATTGTCAATGACGCACTATTGGGAAACGATTGGATATATGTCGGATCTCTTCAACTTTACTATCTATATTTTCTGTCCAATGGCGCAAATTCAGTTTTGATGCTGCTAACAAGACAATTTTTGTTATTTACTACTCTTACAGTTTATAAACCTGGTTATAATAAAAACTAAGATTTTAATTTCAACATAAACATATAAAACTAAAATTTGTTCATCAACGCAAACCAATTATTTCTAAATTAACACAAAGGAAAATAACTCTTGAACAAAGGTATCCTGAGCTGTTGGTTAATTAACAAAAACAAGCATTCTTAAAGTATCAAGCGACCTGCAACTAATAGTTTCTAGGAAATATAAGCTTTGTTTTATAAAAACCTTTCTAAATCACTGATTATAAAAAGCAAAATTAAGAAAGGAACTTTCCTTGTGATTGACTTCTGTAAGGGTCAAGTTACAAAAGTGGAAATTTAAACTCCCAAAAGCCCCTGTTAAATCAGAAGAAACACTTTTTATATTTTCATAAAGTTGTTTATTGAACCAGAAAGGTAAATATTTTATGAATTATTATATTATTTACTGTTGCTTCAGCTAGCTTGTATTGGAAACTCGTGTAAACATTTGATCAATATATCTGTCTTCAATCCGTTGATACTTATATTAATTATTGTTTAATTAGACTGTAATATTTATTTGTAATTATTAATAATAATGTTGGTAAAAGAAATGTTTATACGTATAACTATACTTCTAACCAACAAGTAATTTATCAAAAATAAACTAGGAGTCACATTTACGCAAAAAAATTTTAATTACTAAGAAACAAGTTTGTTTTCTACGCTTAATCCGGTTTCCTGTAAATAAATTTGAAACAGGATAAATATTTTCTTCAACAATTTCAGGTTAACTGCGTGAAAAGCGATAGTTACTCATCTGAGGTCCAAAAATAGACATCGTATATTATAAAGAAGGCAATAGATTGTATGTTGCTGCTTCCTCTCCACATCTTATTTCAAAAACGAGAAAATACTTATGTACTAAACTTCGAAGTTTATTAGAATTTTTTTTCAGCTATTTGCTCTCGGTTTGGTAATAACACGTAGAAATGAAAGGACGAGGAATTTAATATTTAATTTGGAAGATGTATCAAAATTTCATTTTATTGATTTTCAGTTTAAGTCAGTTCCCTAATAAATAATTTCAGAACGTAATAAATCAGTTATTACTTGTTTGCTTCACTTATAATAATACTGAAACGTATTTATTACGAGACAAAATACGTAAAAGCACAATAATTCATTTAAATATGTATAAGGCTATCAAAAATTATAGTAATTTCACTATAATGCGAGCGTTACAGTTTTTATACATATTAAGTAGTTTATCACTGTAATGAAATCTTAAATACCTGGTATTAATGCAGTAAAATTCTTTACTAGCTTGACAACTTACCAATTTAAACACCTGTTTTGTCATTCATGTTTGTGGTAAAACGCTTTATAATTAGTACTATGTACAAACCAGTCTTTACAGTATGTTCTTTCTTTCTCTCTTATTACCTACCTACATACCTAACCTTTTATAAAATTTGCAGGATTAAAGCTTTTCCAATAATGCGGTATTGGTAAACAAAAGAACTTCTGTTTATTTTACGTGTTACAAAGATACAGGACAGGTATTTCCGCGTTGTTGTTTCTTTTCGACTTCCTCCTTGCTTGTACATACATGGTGTTCCAGTATTTGTAATAACCTTTCAAGATCTCTCTGAATTGTAAATGTATCAACCTGATAAGCTGAAGATTTCCACACTGCATTACACAGAAGAATAAGAAAACCAACCATACCTTAAAACACGAAACTGCAAATTAAAACGCTTCCATTCAAAAATTTCAAGCTGATAATCGGGCTCGGAAAGTACATACGTATGAATAAAAGTAACCACCAAAGAAAGTATACAAGATTTTTGTATATTCTAATTCTCATAAGATATGATCGGGTTCCGTTAGTTTTTAGTGACACTGTATAGGAATTTTTTTTACGTTAAACAATAATGTAGAATCGCGGTTCATCAAAATAAGTTCTTCTGCAGAAATCGTTTTAATTTCCTTATCCTATTTTAAATTATGTGTGGGTAACGTAGGTGTATCGAAACTTTCCATGTCAGGATCATATACAGGGTGTTCCAACATTACGTGAATGGAGTATGACGTCCTTATTTATTATTATTTACCAAAGAAACTTTTGTATACGACGATGATCTCTACCTTTTATAATTATTCTCAATTATCCTTTTCTTTTTTTAATAAAGCATCCCAATATTTTCTCATTTCTGATTAAATAGTGCAACACTATTAAGATCTAAACTTAACCTACCAATCAACCATTTGTTTCAAGGTTTTTACAAACTAGCCCCGGTATAAAAGAAGTTTTTAATATCTCACTTTTGTAAATGTAACCTTTGATTTTTTATATTTGAAAAGCAGTTATGTAAATTCCAAGTCTTATCATAAAGTACAGGTGATCGAAAAACACAGACTGGAACACGCATAAAAATAATTTCTGTGTAATACTACATTTTACCTACCTAATATCTTAAGCTAGCAGTTTTTCTGATATACAGAATATATATTTAATCCTCGATTTTCACTTTCAATCTCAATTGCCTATTCTTGATACCTATTTTTCCGGGTGTGACAGAAAAATACAGGATGTCTCGTTTAGGAAAATCGAGAGAAATAAGAGTTTTTAGGCTTCTCATTTAAACTTGGATATAGATACAGGCTTTAAAGTAAAAGAGGTACTAATTTTGTTTTAATACAGGAAAATTTGGAAAAATATTAATAATAAAAGTAATCGAAGTCCACGGGATATCTAGTTTTCCTATATGTATCTCTCTATTATCAATTTACTGAAAATTAATTTAATAGTTTGGGAAAACTTCAAAACAAACACTTGAATAATGCCAGAACGGTTAGGTTTAGATCCTATTAGTGTATATTGTTATAAACAATAATAAATTGAATCAATACATGGTTAACAGATATATAGGGTAATTCATTAGAGAAGCAAAATTAAAACACCCTCTATTGTTGGAAAGAATTCTGAAACCTAAGAGACATTAATTTTGTAGTACTTTTCTCAACAAGATTTTCTTAGTGTTCTTTAAATAACGAAGTTATTTTTCATTTACAAATCTTTAGAATGCCCTATACGAGGGTGGTCTGAAAAGTTTTCGACCTCAACGTGAAGATGGCAGCACTTGTAAATAAAAGCTACTGAATTTCGTTGTTCATCTGTTGACAGTTACTCACCAAAGTTTCAGCCATTTTGGACGCGCAGTTTTTATGTAACAGTCGTTTGAGTGAGTTGATGTGAGTTTTTTTGTGAAAATGGACAAAATCGAGTATCGAGCTGTCATTAAATATTTGTTTTTGAAAGGCAATTCGCCTTCGCAAATAAAAGATGAGTTGGATTCTGTGTATGGGGACTCTGCACCATCATTTACCACAGTGAAATTTTGGGCTGCTGAATTTAAACGTGGCCGTAAGAGCTTGGGAGACGATGAACGTTCGGGACGTCCAAAAACTGCAACTACCGACGAAGACATCGCCAAGGTTATGAACATGTCAAAAGAACGTGTTTGTCACATATTAAATCAACATTTAGGCATGAGAAAGCTGTCCGGGCGTTGAATGCCGCGTTTGCTCACGTTAGACCAAAAACGTGTTTGAATGAATATTTCCAACGCTCTTTTGGCGCAGTTTAGGCGAAATAAATCCAAGTTTTGGCGCCAATTAATTACTGTAGATGAAACTTGGATACACCATTATACGCCCGAAACAAAAATACAGTCCAAACAGTGGACTGCAAAGGGGGAACCGGCTCCAAAACAAGCAAAAACTGTTTTTTCGGCTGGGAAAGTGATGGCGACTGTTTTTTTGGGATAGTCATGCAGTTATTTTAATCGATTATCTTCAAAAAGGAAAAACCATTACAGGAGCATACTATGCATCATTACTTGACAAGCTGAAGGCAGAACTTGCGAAAAACGGCCACATTTGCAGAAAAAGAAAATCCTGTTTCACCAAGACAACGCACCGTCTCACACCTCAGCGGTTGGCATGGCAAAAATCCACGAATTACGGTTTGAACTGCTTGACCATCCGCCTTACTCATCAGATCTAGCCCCAAGCGACTTCTTATTGTTCCCTCATCTAAAAATTGCGCTCGGAGGACAAAGATTTTCGTCAAATGAAGAGGCAATCACCTTCGTGGACAATTATTTTGCAGAGAAAAATGTCGAGTACTATTTGGACGGGTTACAGAGATGGGAGCATCGCTGGGAGAAGTGTGTAGAGTTACAAGGAGACTATGTTGAAAAATAAAAAAAAATTTCAGAAAAAATGTCTTGTATCTTTGTTAGGTCGCAAACTTTTCAGACCACCCTCGTATTTAATATAATTTATGTTATTCCAAACAAGTGTAAAAATGAAAGCGTAAAATTCTATAAAATTCATATTAATAGCGTCTACTGTTCCAACCTTGCTTACATTTAACTAGAACTTAACTCCATGTACTAACAACAATCGTTATCAATTAATCCCACCATTTTAAATATAAGCAAAATTTTTGCGGTCTTAGTCAGTTATATTGTATCAATAGATAAAGGAATACTTGTAAATTCTTTTAAGTATCTGCTGGTTATGAAAACTAAACCGATCAATATAGTGGTGCATCATCGAGCAAGACTTCTAGCGAGAGCTACCTCGTCTAGGTACTCAGGTATTCACTAGAAATTTATAATAAACGTTACCAATTAATCTAGTTGGCAAAACATAGGGTCTTAACAAATAATCTTCTATAATATCAATTCAAACATAAATAAAAATCGAATTTGATCCTGGACTGGATGATTGTTCTGTTCTATTTCGTCAGTAGATTTTATTAGTCATAGAAGGACCGAAAATCCAAAAAAGCCAAAGCAAAATACTTTACTTGTAAATATAACCATCAAAAGCCTGGTACTGATGTACTTAGCTGCTATTCATGTAGAATCTTCTTCACATAATACTGAAACATGCCCTTTTCAGATACAATTCATCTTGTGGTATTTGTTTCACAATTATTTTCTACATTTATATATAAACAGTTATTCTTCTACTTCACTACCTCTCTATTTGAAAGCGCTCGACTCCTCCAAAGCTAGCAAGCAAGCGAATAATTGTTGCGCTTGGAGGCTGTTATGAGAGTCCAACTCTTCGTCGGCCATAACTGTAAAGTTGTTTTTTTGTGAAGTACGATGTACAGATTTAATGCAGGTGGTGCTCGGTTTAAGTTGACTCAAATGCAGTGTAGCAATTCGGTGGTAGTGTGACAATACTGTATTGAGGTGTCCAAGATTATCATATCTGCGACGCGTTGTTTGTGTTGTGTTGGGGAAGTCCGTTGATGGATACTGTTTCGGTATTTGTTACCTAACTAACCTTAGTGAGAACAGTTAGCCTTGGAGTTAATCCCTGGCCCTACAAAATGCGGCCTAGCGCAAGGATCACTAACTACGCGAAGATGAATAAGTGAGGCTTTCAGGTTTCATAAAGACCTTTTGAGATTTTCCTGCATAAGTGGTTGTAAGATTCTGAGAATTTCGTAAACGAAATTTGTTTTGTTGGCCGTCCTACTTACGTATCGACCCCTCATGAATGAACATTTCTTCGGAAGGATGGAAGTGATCCAGCTGGATGATTCTTCTAAAGCGACCCTTTTCCTTTGCCCGGAGTCTGGCGATTGTATGTGGATGGCGCATACTGGTCCAAAATCGAAAAAACATGATCAGAAATGAATTTCTCACTTAGTTGGCAAATTCTTGATGTTTACCGGTAATATCAACCATGATATGTGCACACCTCAAATTAATAATTTTGTGCAATAGATTACGTTGAAAACCACGGCACCCTCTTAAAGTAAGAGGAAATAGACAAAAATATTCAAAATGCATTTTTCGTCAATAAACTTTACAATTTTCTTAGGCTTTAAACTATTATAAGAAGCTTTTAAATAAAAGTAATTTATGTACATGGTGCTGTACTGTAAATCACTATTTAGGCTACACAGTTCTTTACCTAAGATTTTTTAAATGGTTTTATCGATATACCTATTTTGACGGTATTTTTAAATAAATATAGGCCTACAATACTGAAAAACGAAAAATAACTCATGAAACCTATTTTATATTGTCGTGAGTCTAGGGCAAGTATACATCAAAATATATTTTGCGTCCATTGGCGTCCAACAAAATATTCTTAATTTTTGTTAGAATCGCAATTATTCGTTCTAGCGTCCTGCATCACACTATAGTGGTTTGAAACTTAAGAAACCTTTTTTCCATAAAGTCGATATATTTAGACTGAACTAACTTTCTGACATTTTAATGATAGCTTTGTGTTTAACTTAACTACTTAAAAAGGGGGATGTGTTTGTTGAATATTAAATGTTGTTTCACCATTGTACGTTATAGTACAAACAATAATTATTACAAAATTTAGAATATTTTACATACTTCTGTAGGGGTGAAGCACCTCTGGAAGGAGGTAAGTTTTTGTTAAAAATAAAAAACGCTTTAGTATCGTTTTCCAGAGAATTTAGAACGTTTGTAACTGAATTTCCAGCATTGTATGTTGACGAACCAAAAAGATCTGGTTTTTAATCGCGAAGTCCAATAATTAAAATTGTATTGCAGTAATTCATCGTGAGTCTGATGAAGATTTTGAAGGTGTGTCTGAAAAGCAAGACTCTGTGCTACTAAACAATATTTAGGTAGTGCTTTAGTTCATCGCTTCATATCGACGTAGAGGCAAAAGTAATATCCAGGTATTAGACAGATGGCACACGTTAGACGCGTGGCCCCCATTGTTTCAGACGGACGTCTTCGAGGTCGAGTCTGGCTGATGCAGTCTGCTGCAGTGACGGAACAGTGTGACGTTGATTTTTTGTAGATTCGGTCAGATTCTCTACTTTCGGAACCAAGTCTCCACTCGTCCGAGTTTGAATTCCAGGTTTTTTGTTCTTTGGCGGAACTTCGAGACGTTACTCACAGGGCAATGTCGCCCGTTGTCGACAGGCGAGCGTTGTAGTTCTTAAAACGGGGGATGTCGTGGCAATAGAAGATTAATACGAGGGATGTAGAAATAGATTCAACTTTTCCATATTCCGATGAATCTTACTGAACGCGCCTACGCTGTTACTCTATGATTGCAATATCGTTTTCGACACAGCTGTTTGTGCTTTACGTGTATTTCTATCTACCAACCTGAAAACTCGTAACTTTGTATTTGTATAATTATTATATTATTTTCAAAGACAGAAATCAGAATGAAAAAGCGTTTTATGAAAGTTATTACACAAATTGTTAATTACATAAATCGTAGCAGATTCATTACAACTACTACATCATGAGATACCATCAGTAGCAATCAAAAAGCAATTGGGTCAGCTAGATTAATAACAAAGTTATTGTAAAGGAACCTACAGATTGATAAATCACAAAGACTATAAACATTGTTGAAACTGACTTTTGTATTTTTGTATATTAAGAAATTGGATTGTAAAACTACAAGGAGCTAAAACTCGGATAGGCTTTGAATACTGTCTTAACGCTTTACACACATCTTCTCTCTGCTTGGTAAGACGTACTACTTTTTCTCTAATTTCCCATTTTGAATTTGATAACTGTATCCACCATGGCTAATCGATCGCAACTACTAATTTGAAATTTAAGGATATTAAAAATCCAAAGTTAGTCTCTTCTAGATCAAAAATGTTTCGCCTCTAATCTAATCTTTTCTGTTCTAGTTTTTTGTTTTATTCTACTTATAACCAAAATATTGTAAGAGTACAGTTTTCTGGATTATCTTTTTTTATTTCTCTATAGGAAGAGCAATTTCCAACCGGTCCAGCCTTGCAAATCCCTGCTCTGTTTTTTAGACTCTAGAAACCTTCACTTTCGTTTAAATAATTTGCTTACTTAGTTACAAACTTTTTAAGCTTTTTTGTTTTTAACTTTCTCTTTTGCGCTTTCGCCATCATATTATTTTTACTTTTAGAAATCAAACATCTGATTACCATTTTGTCCGCAACATGCTACGGTACTTGTCATTCTCCGAAGAAAACCTTCGTTGTTGTGGTTGTTGCTTTGTTCCCTTGGACCTCGTGGTGATTTCGTCACCAACTAGAATTTAGCCAAATCCGAGGTTTTCCAACCGCGGTAGGTATTTCTACATCCCTCCCGAATGAGGAAAGTTTTTCCGCATGCAAAATCTCAGGACCTTGGCCAGAAATGAGATTTTTCACGCGGACAAAATCTGGAAAAGGGAAAAGTATGGATATAGTCGACACAATATGTTTTTACTATAAGATTTTCATTTCTAAAATCGACAGTCCGAACATATTATAGTACAAGAAATTTGTAATAGAAAGTCGTGTAATTCTTGAACTATTTACCATCTACCAGAACTATTTGCAGTTTAAGCACAAAAACAACATAAAAGTCACTTTCAAAGCCTTTTGACAACAAATTCTTTCTTCTCCCTTGTCATGAAAATTCAGATTATAAGAGATAGATTCCGTGTGCATTCAGTATTAACATTTTTTGTACAACAATAATTAGATAATGCTACGTGTAATTGCTGAATTTATACGGTACTTAAAAAATTATAAGAAGCAATTTTGTCTTTCCCATTCAAATACATCTGGACAATTATTTCGTCCTTTTTATAGTCTCATCAGTAAAGAATAACTTTGTTCAAAACTTACACATTATATGTATAGAATGGCATACAGTTTGTGAAAATTGAACAAGGTTATCCTCTACTGATGAAAAGGACGAAACAATTTCTAAATGTATCTAGTTTTGTTCAATACTCTTATATTTCAGACTTTTAAACTAGAAAACCAAATTAAATTTCTTCATTATTTATTCCAAGTTTTACAACTTATAATGCGTACTTCAACACCTATTCAACAGACTGTTGAATCTACTACAAAACTTTTTTATCTAAGGAAAGGCCGTGCTATCTCTCGTAAGACGCGCGGTATATTGCAGTAGATAAAACAATAAGAAATTTAAATCATCTTTTCTTTTTTAGTTCAAAAGGAGTTCGTTACTTGTACTTGAAAGATAAGCCAAACAAAGCTGAACTGAAGTTGGATAATGAAATATTGTACGTGTTTAGCATTAGCAAATTAATTTTCTTTTTAGACAATAAATATTTAAATTTATTGTTAAATTCCCAAGAGAATAAATATTAATGGATTAACATTTCAGTAAAAATAAACGTAACATAAGTTAGTAGAGAAAAATATCATTTTTCCAAAAAAGATGGTAGAACCGCAAAAGAGTTGCTTTTGAGAATTTATTGTTCCTAAGTGCATCTTCATCGCCGTTGCTGACGAATATTGGAGTCGTAATTTAGAAAAACAATGAGTTTGCCGCTGGGCACCGTCAGTGTGTGGATTCTATTTAATACATCTGATAAATGAAGGTTTTCGCGACGCTTTTATCACATTGTTCCCTGAACTTTCTGAAAAAAAATCACGTTTTCGTATAAAGTACATAATACAGTTAATCGATAGAAATAGCATGTTTATTCCAGCATTTACATTATACAAAACAAAACAAAGTTTTCTGACCATTCGAATTCCACAGAAGAAAATTAAAGATGAAAAGAAGTTAGACCTAACAGAGAAAATAAGTTCGGAAACAAACAATAGAACATTTCCATTGTCCATGCGAAGACGTTGCAATTGAATTCCTGATTGTTACGTTAGGGTACAAGGAAAGAAATTGTTCCCTCGAGATCTAGCAGACCTTTCCTTTCATAGACGTGTCTTTTCTTACAAATTTCCTTTGAACGAAATGCAGCTTAATAAATAATTTACTTATTGTAATTCACGTTTTTCCATTTTATTTTTAGGGGTTGCATCGCCAGGAAACGTACTTACTTAGAGATGCGAATAGAATCGACAAAGAGGTGAGGGCCAACATGGAGAACTCCACGGAGCCCTCCGGCCTCAACGCCTCTGAAACTTCAAATCGCACCACTCCTGTCTTCTCCATAGGACCGCAATTTATTGCACAATGGTGAGTTCATGCAAATCCTTTGCACAAGTTGAAGGTTTGAAAAGAAATTGCAAAGCGCCCGTTAAAATTTTATCAGCAAGCGTTGCAAGTAGTTAAGAAAACCATACGTTTCACTAATCTCGAGTCTATCATTTAAAAGTTTTAATCAAAAGAGTAATTTCTGGCGAGTGTGGTTTTCAACTATTTCACTACAAACGGGCTTTTACCGTATGAATTACAGAGGTTCCCATTACATAATGGAGAATGCGAAACTATCTACTTCCACGATCCATACCTAACATCTAATATTCACTTCTAAAAGCATGCAGAACATTATGCCCGTATTATAAACAATAGATATCATCGTATTATATTCTTGTTAGCCTGTTTGCTTACAAACAGAAGTATTACTCTGAAAACTACGGTAGAATTCTATTTTAATCTTAGCTTTCTGTAATTTACAATTGCAAGTTTAATTATCAATTTTAATAACGTAAATTCCCTCTTCCTACAATAAGTACCAGGATTATTGAAGTTTTAAACCTATACTTAATGTATCATAAATTCATTATTATCGTACTCTTGGGAGTTATCAGGTTATACTCACTGCTTTATTCAGGATAATAAGACAGAAAATGGGAAACCTGTTATGGGTTCGTTTAGTTCATAAAGGAAATATTTACAAAATAAATATCTATGTATTTGTAATTAATTAGTTAAATAAGCCTTGTTTAGTCACGCAAGTTCTTGAGATTTTAGCTAACTAAATTTAAAGCAAGTAAAGACTGTTATTGCTATAAATTAACATTAAATATTACTATGCATTTGATTTAGTTTGGGGTGCCATCAGTAATATCCTATAAAAGTTTAGGAGAGTTTCTCAGAATCAAAAAGGCTTGTTCAATTTTCAACGACTAGGCAGTTACACAGCTTTTATATCAAGATTTATAGCATAAAACGAGGTCATCCAATTTGAAAATGTAGTCTTATAGAAAATTTACAGCGATGCCTTGCATGCATGAAGACTGTTGTTATAACAATGCATTTTTTCAAAATCTTTTTTTTTCTCTACAACTGTAGTTTACGATTAGTTTTTAATAAATGGAGGAAATTAGGAAAACGTGATTTAATAACAAACAGAAGTTTAACAGAGAAAGATAACTTTAGCCATTCTCTTTCTTTTTTCAAAAATATGAGCTACTTCGTTACAGTGAGCTTCTGTGAATATAAAACCAAGAGCACTTACTTGTAGATTCATTCGTCTGGGCGTTTATGGGGCGCCTACGTGCCATCAGTTTTGATTTCAACTTGTCAAACCTTTTTTAGGGTAAGCAAGTTGAGCCACAGTAGCTAAACGAAGGTGTAACTAAAAACAAATATTCTTTTTTTTTTATAAGTGCTGAAGTATCATTTGACATCGTTTAAATGATGTTAAAATTAAGAATATCCATGATAATTCTTCTATAGCACAATTATACGATTTTCAGATTTTTAAGAAGCTTTGGGGATCGCTGTTACTGAAAGGGATTAATATCAAAAGTATTTTTTTAAATAGTTAATTTATAAAAGAATCCATATCTTTTTATAATCTTTTTTTTATTTTCAAATATCAGAGTCAAAACACGATCAATATAATAGAAAAGAATCTCGTTGTAACTCAAGAACTACATCTAACAGTAGGAAACAAAAAATTATCTGATAGAAACGAACATTTGTTTTTATTCGTTTTCTAATAGCATCGTTGTCCCGTAAGTGGTATTTGTCTTTCTCTAAATACTGGCACCTCTATTCTATAAAACTTTTTAGTTTATTGTAGTAGATTCAAAACAAACAACGTAATATTTTTCCAAGTTGATTACAGTTATCTGAAAAAGACTAAAAACAGAAGGACTTAATATTATGTACTTACATAAACCTAGCGTTTTATTATATCTATTTTGGTATGTTGCTTTAGAAACAATAACTTTCAAAATGATAATGTGAAACCTGTAATTTAAAGTGTTGTCTTTTAGAAAAATTTAACTAGACTAATAATAAAAAGGTAATACTATAAAAAACTAACAGTTATCAGGTAGGAGCAATAAAGACAAAAGAACTTGTTAAACAATCTTGAACTTTTCAAATCGATTGTTTGCTTGCACGCTCGTCTTTTAAAAAGAAATGACAGGTTCAATCCAGACTTAGCAAACTCTTTCCTTTGGAAGGACACTAGAAACGGAAAAAGTATCACAAGTCGAGTCGTTTGTTAATTTTCAATCGTAAACAGAATGAGCGATACATAGTTAGAAAAATTCCCATTTAGTAGAATTAGAATGATTACATCCAAGACTGCATGGAGAAATTTAGAAATTGGTCGGATTAAAAATCTGGACTCTTCTAAGATTCTTTTTGGGGAAGTCTCAAGCATTTCTCTTGCTCAGTAGGGTTTAGGACAAACTTATAACTGTTTATCCGTAATTTAATTCAAATTAAGAAAATTACAAAACGTGTCTATGAAATTTGCTGAAGACAGTATCCCGAAAATGACGAACGTGGCCGTTGAATTAGGAATTTCAATATGTAAAGAATACCCTAAAGAGAACAAAACCAAATCAAAGAGTTCTAATTATACCTATAATTAATGGCACGTCTTGAGATTCCAATTTCCTTACTTCGAATAGACAAATTAAAATGCTGAGTTCTGTGCTTCCAGATTAAAATTTAACTGCGTCCTTAATTCCGTCAGTTCTGATTTGTTTGTGGCTGTTTATTTTTGTTTTGTTGTTATGTACACTCAGTTTCATATGAATTGCACTATCTAAGGCTACGGGTTTGAAACTTTGCTAAAATAATCTTTTATTATTGCTTATGAAATGATAAGTTTTTTATAAAAAAAGATTAACAATTACAAGAAAACAATAACAACAACGAAAACAAAACTAATAATGTGTAACATCGCCATAAACAGCAATGCAAACATTTACTCGTCGTGGCATGCTTTCTATCAAGTGGTTTATGGTCTCCTGGGGTATCTCGTTCCATATAACCTCAAGTTGGTGTCTTAGCTCGTCTAAGTTGGTAGGAGCTCTTGGCAATAATGTCCCAAAGATGTTCTATCGGCGATAAGTCCGGTGATCGTGCAGGTCAAGACAACATTTGCAATTGTGCTTGTTGGAAGTACCTTCTGGTAATGTTTGTTAATGTTAATGTGCGTTATTCTGTTGGAAAATACCGTTTGGCAACGTCTGCATGAATGGTACTAGCAACGGTTCCAGGACGTTATGAATATAGCCATGTGCATTTATAGTGCCTGGGATGAACACAAGAGGTGATCTTCCAAAACAAATTGCACCCCAAACCATTACTCCAGGTGTTAAAGCTGTATGGCGTCTTTCAGCAAACTCTAGATTTCGTCTTTCTCCTCGATGTCGACGTACTCTCCTACGGCCGTCATTTGCCTACAAACAAAATCTTGATTCGTCACTGAAGACAAAATCATTCTATTGCTGATTCCAATGCTGTCGCTCTTGACACCAAGCAAGCCTAACAGCTTTCTGAGGTGCAGTTAAAGGGAGCCGTTGGAATGAACGATAAGATTGCAGTCCAAAAGAAGAAATACTTCTGTAGATTGTTGTCATTGACACGCGGCGGTGAAGAGCTCGCATCCAGTCTACAGCGACAGACCTTGTTGTTTGAAAGCGGTCTCTTGTAGCCATTTTTTGAAGAAGTCGATCTTCACGAACTTTGCTGCTACGTAGAGGTCTACCAGCTGGACGATGTCGCTGAATGCCTTCTTTTGACCAAGCTGACCATATTCGTGCAACTGTAGTGTGGTCCCGATTTTTCCTACTACCAATTTCACGAAAAGAAAGTCCAGCTTCTTTCATGCCGATAATTCGACCTCTATCAAAGTCAAAAATTTATGGTTAAAATTTCTACGTTGTCTCACTAGAGGCATTTTAAAACATTAATTCTGTCACAAATTCTCGAAACAACTAGTTATGTTTACTAAATATTCTTTTGTTTCTAAGCAACAAGTTATTAAAGTTAATGAGAAACAGTTGACGAACACCACAACCACTTGATTTTTTAAATGAAAATAGTTATTATTTCATACGCAATAATAAAAGATTGTTTTAGCAAAGTTTCAAACCTGAAGCCTTATTTTTTATAGGTGGTGCATTTCATATGGAACTGAGTGTATATTTGTACATTACTACAACTAGTTTATTGTCATAGTAGTTATTTCACATTACCTCTGGTTAAGTTTATCCTGTCTTTAAACTGAAACTTTGAACTACCAATGTGAAAGTTATACAGGGTGTTCATGAAATTAACTAGATTAGGTTCTTACATAAACTTATATCTTAAACTATACCGTTTCCGATGTGGAAGGTGCTGAAGTTTCATTCGGAATTTCTTGTTTTTTTGATATCGCGAGAAAGACTAGATGCGTTGATTTGGGGTGGGACAAACAAATTTGCGGAAAACATATGTTACACCCCTGGAAACATTGATGAATCTGTCCAAAGTTTAATTATTAAACTCATAACATAAGCGTCCTCATAAATGTATTTTAAAATTGAAGTTAAATGTTAATGTTACATTTTTCGGGTAATCCTATTGCCAGATTTTAGGACGTTTTATACTACCTATCTATAAGGGAAAAAATGTCTTTCTTAGTTTAATAGTAGAAGATTCATAATCGAAGAAAAAGTAAAAATTTATAAGTTTTTGATCTTGATAAATGGAGTATACAGGGTGGTGCGTTTGATTCCGCATCGTAAAGAAATAGCATGTATTTGCGAATTTATTTAAATTCCTGCTTCCCACAATGGTTTCAAAGGAAATTTTATTAGTATGTCACTTTCACTTTAACAAGAAAAAAAATAGTAATCTGCCAAAAAATAAAAAAAATAATAATATTCATATTAAAACAAAGTCATTAAATTTGATACTAGTACAAATAACAAATGAACATTAATCAACATTTTCCTTTTTTAAAACTCTTAATATTAAACTCATTTAAACATTAAATTAAATGTTAGAATTCATCATTGACTGTCGCACAATAACTTAAGTAATCATAAAATGCTCTTTATCACATCTTGGCTAACATTTTGTGTGTTACATTACAACTTTCTGTTATCTGATTTTGCAATTAGTAATTTACTGATTTTCTTTTGATGAAACCTACATATTAACAAACTTTAGCTTGAAAACATTGTGGTAAGCAGGTATTTAAATACATTTACAAGCACATACTAATTCCCTATGGATCGGAGTTAAGCGCACCACCTGTATAGTTCCTAACAGTTATCTTAAGCTAAAAATGAAATATCATAACGAAGTCCTGAAAAATCTACTTACAATGAATACCATCAATATATTAAATTTGTATAAAGTTAATTGAAATTTGAAACTGAAAATTTTGTGTCAACAAGATATACAAAATGTCTCAAATTTCAATTAACTTTATGTAATTTTAATATCTATAATCACAGTATTTTATAAATAAAAATATGTATCATAATTATAAAAATTTAAGAATATTATAATTACTCCTTAAGTAATTAGTAATTTTATAATTTACATAAACCTAAATATGTTTTAGATATTTTTAATTGTTATACATAGAAAGTTGTTGTTCTGTGTAACTATTAAACCTCAAGATGGTTTGTGATTTTGCACGCAGCATGTTTTTGATGTTTTTGAAACTCCATGGAGGCCAACTCTGTGAACTTTATTTTACGCAATCTTTCGTCAGAAAATATCAATTTTTAAATCTTTGCTCATTATTCTCATAGGAATTATTAGCTTACGCTTTCGATATATATTTCTCAGCGATTTTTTCATAAATTTTAATTGCCGATTTTACTTACGTTATTCCAAACTTTAGGACCAGATTGTATCTTGCTTTATTGTAGTAAATTTGTTGATTTGCTATATCCATCATCCACTTTGATGAAATCTCTACCAAGGAAACTTTCTGAATTTAAGATTCTAGATACACTTTGAATGTTTTAGTTTCATGAATAGTATGAATAAATTAACATTTATTTCCAGCTTTTCAACTTTGTAAAATTGTAACTTTTAAGATAATTAATCTTTTATTTCTTTATTTATTATTTAGGTACTAGTTCAACTATAAGGTAGTTTCACGCTGACAAATGTGACTAATCCATTATAAGTGGTAAATAGAAACATGCACAATAAAACTACTGCGTTTGATCGAAGCATTACCGATATTAAATCATCTCAATGAATTCGTTACAGTATCAACAACGTGGCAATTTGCTTACTATCTGGCACATACAGTGCTTTCGTAAAGTAGTGCATAAATTCTTTAAAAACTCTAGAAAGAACTTTGACAAAAAAACGCTCGGATCGGTCATTTTTATTTTTAAATGCTCATCTTTTTAAACAGAAAATATTTATACAGGGTGAGTCATATAGAAGGTATGACGTCATCAAAAAATTTTTTAATGCCAACGCCTATATTTTATTACGGAATTATATCTCCTGAAGTTATTGACAATATTCAAAGAGAATTTATTCGTCGTCTTGGTTACTGTCAGGTTGCCAACTGTGCACAATTTGAACATTTAATTTAGTTGTCTTTTGAATTTTGCATTATCAGTAAATCTAATATTGTGAAATTTTGAAGTCGATTTTCTTCAAAATTTTCTTACGTGACCTATACCCTTAATTACCTTACCGTATGTAAAAAGAATGTGCTCTTTTAAATTTCGTAATGGAATATAGGTGTTACCTTTAAAAAAGATTTTTGATGACGTCATACCTCCTATATGACTCACCCTATATAAATATTTTCTGTTTAAAAAGATGCGCTTTTAAAAATAAAAATGATCGGACCGAGCGTTTTTCCTAAAAGTTCGTTCCTGAATTTTTAAAGAATATATGCACTACTTTACGAAAGCACTGTATATTTGATTTCCATTCATTACATTAATTGCAATAAAAATACAATACAGCCAGCTTCAAAGATTTAATTTTTCAATTGATTAAAAACTGCCCTAGAATAGAATCCTTTTACTGTAATTGTCTTATGTTTTTAACATCCTTGCAGCATTTTTTTGTTGCTTCACTATCTCGAATTTTTATTTGTAATTCATTTGTTGGTTTTAGTTTAAGTTTTACAATTTCTTTTGTTGTATTGCTGTCCAGTTTTGGTCATTTTTATGTTTTAGTTAAATCTTTCATTTAAGTTTTGCATAAAAGCTTTCACTAATTTTCTATATTTCTAATGTTTTGTCTATTTCATTCTGTTTTGTGTCCCATTTGTTTTTTCTAGCTTACAATATTCTAAATTATAAACCGATTATAATATCCCACATTTTTGTCTTAAAAAACCGTAATTGTCATCCTTGTCTGTTTCATTTTGTCTGTGACTATGTAATTAAAAAATCACCACAACCATAACAAACTTTATTTTATAAAAAACGATTTTTGAATAACATTATTTCGGATATAAAATATAAAATTTTGTAGAAATGTTTTAACATAAATCGTGTTAAACGAAAACCAAACACATATTATTTCAATAGTTTTCACAAGCTTCTAGGTCATGGACGTGAGAGTCTCAAAGGAATACCAAGGGAAACTGTTCTAACATCAAACGAATACGTGAATATTATTCTGATTAAGATATAATATGATCGGTAACAATCCCATTCCAGCAGATTGTTGTGACAGGAAAATTAATTTTTATAGCGAATCATTTAAAATCTCCTATTATTGTTAAAAAATTTTGCAAATGCCGCTTTGAACAAGAAATTATTTTAAAAAGTTCAGATACTACAAATGCCATTATATATTTTGCTTGTGTACATTGTGACAGATGAGATTAACTATTCTTTGGCCACAAAGAAACCTTACATGATAATTTTTTCATTTGCTAATAAACACGGAATAATATTAGCTATCTGTGTAAAGTGAATAATTTCAGCACGGACGTGATTTGTCCAAATTATTATTAGCCAAAACATAAATTTAAAATATGTTTTGGGAGTTTGCTTATTAGGTACTACCACGGCAAAAAAAAGAGGCGCACTTGTCTAGCGATACGTCGGTTCTAACAAAATTTCTCCTTTTTGCATCAGGCTTTAAGGTGGATTGTCAGTTCAATAAATAAGCTACTTATCTTAATCCCTTGTAGTAGCTCGTAAATACCAGCAACAAAAAAAAACAGTTTGTGAATAAAGCATTTGCCTAGTCGATTTAGATTGCAAAATGGTTTTTGTTAGATTGTAAATATGTTGGCAGTAAATGACATCATTAACTCAACAGCATAACGATACAAAAGATTTTAGCATTATATAATCATAAACCACTTCGAATGTTGTCGAACATTGTTTTATAACAGCAAATATCCTACATTATGATAAACAAAATATCAGACAAACAATTACTAATGAGTATCTTGCAGCAAATGTGGGGGTCGTTTTTATTATTATTACATTTAAAAACTGAATATTCTAGAAAAGGGGAGTTCATTTATTTCCGGATTATAAGATTCTTTTTAAACACTGGAAATTGCAAAACCACTTTCTCTTTTCTAAGAATTAACTCTATTGAAGTTATTTATGGCTTTACTGTTGAACCGAAACTTATTCTTTGTTTAGGTGAATGCAGAACATAATATTTTTTTTAAATGAAAGACAGATTTACAAAGGGTAATTTTAAAACCTGTGGGGTGCCCCGGTTTTTTATGCCGTGATAGTACATAACGCTTACATCAACGTAAAGTTATGTAACTTGAAAACTTGTGCATATTTAGAAAATGCAAGATATCATCACCAAATGCCCAAAAATAATTTTTGATCTTTATTGTAACGTTTCTCATAAATGTTTTATTTATTTTATTTATTTCCCCCTAATTGATTCATAATAATGTCTTGGTGTTCACTAATTGCACATTTATTTATTGTCGAGCATAATTTAGTTTACTTTTTTTTTACTACTGTTCGTTATTATATTATAACTTCTAGTAGACTCACTCCTATATCAATTCCACCTATTATTTATACTTCCATGGAATTTTCGAAGTATTACTGGAAAATTCTAGATATATTTGCATGATCTTCTAGAAGGCAATATATTACAAGTTGACATACTTTGGTGTGATTGTAATTTTTCAACATGCATGCTATATTATTATTTTATTAATATAAGCAGGTAATAATATTGATTATTATTTCATATAATATGCTTACAATTCAAAGCTTACTGCTGAAATGTAGCCACGATAAAAAAACGTCGCACTCGAAAAAACTTGCTCACTCGGGGACTCGAACTGCTGGTACTTCTATTTTTCAAGATAATCCTAGGTTTTTTATAACTATTAGTGAAATCAGATTTTTCAATTTCATTAAAGCTAAATATCTCAACAACAAATAAGAATATGGAAAATTAACTGCAATGTATGAAATTCATATTTTGTTTTATAGTTATTGTTTCATCAAGAATAACGCTGACGTAAGTTTTTAAATGGAATGCCTACTTAATGTCATTATTACTGACTAGCATGTTTTTAATTCTTTTCTACGATGTACAATATTGAAAAATAACTTTGCTTTTTAGACATTTAATGTAATTTTGATATATATAGATATTATGATCATGGTCCGTTTCTGTAAGTAAATATTAACATTATCAGTGTTTGACAGAAACATGTGCAATGCTACGAAAAAAAAATAGTTAACCCACAAGTATATAGAGATGAATTGATTGAATGTATTGATATGACACTGGGATTGTAATCTATTAGAATTCAGTAATTAGGAATAGCGTTTTAAATACAGATCTAATTTTTAATTTTTACTTTCTTCTCTGTCTTTTGCTTTATTGGCTTTTTCATTATTTTTTTTTATTTCTCTTTCTCTCTTCTCTCTCTCTCTTTCTCTGTGGCGTTTTTCTTCTCCTCTTTCTTCCTTCGTGTCTTTTTCTAGCTTCTCTCCCATTATTTCGATCCTTCTTTCTTTCATTTTTTTGTGTTTTTCCTGCGCTCGTCTTCTTAATTAGTTCTTTCTACCATCCATTCTTTTCTTCATCTCTTCTCTTAAAAGGTAATGTGAAAAAAGGAGAAAGCAATATGATTAAGATAGATTCTTGCTGTTTTCTCGACTTTCCTTGTTTTGTTTTGCATTTGTTCTTCCCTGCGTTCTTCTTTTCTTCTTTTTATTGCATTTACTATTTATATGTACTGCGGTGGTATGTGATCAGCAAAAGCATAACCAAAAATAAAATTGAAAATTTCCAAGTTAGCATACTACACGCGTTGAACACCAATGAATGATACGTAGATTTGCCCGTTGTAATTCTGACTCCTTTATCTGAAGTGCTTCAATAGTCTATTTGTTGATTTGTTAATCAAGTGATTTACTTTTACAATCAAAACGATCAAACAAAGAGATTCTCAAATTCAGGTTGACTCTTCAAACTTGTTGCTTTTTGATCTTCTCCGTTTTTGATGAGAATATTATTGTACAAATTAAAATTTTTTTAGAATACAAAGAAATCGTTACTACTTTTTCACAAAAACAGATTACAAACATAAACATTACTTGACTTAACTATAACAAAGGTTCGTCTCTTACTAACTTTAATTCTTAGCTAACTAACTCGAATGTGGTATTTTTCTTATTTAAATAGAAGATTCTGAGGACGTTTACAGAATTGAAATGACACATGAAGCTTATCCTTCAAATAAACAAAGGATCTTTTCATAAAAAAACCTGTCTATTCATGTCATTCGAGTCTTGTTTTAATAATAAAAACAAATGCAATATAATTTCCTTTTGGCATGTGGCAAGACCCACACATTAACTCAGTATTTCTTTATAATAAAGATCACTTCTATACTTTGACGTAAATGAAATTCTATATTTGTATAATGGTAAATAACAAATGTATCATCATTTCATTTTTGTGTTTCTAAGATGTTAATCTAAAATAATTATATTGACACATGGTAATGTAAAACACAGTCTAATTACGCATAGTATGGTAATCTTGATTTTGTTCATGCATTTGCTAATACATCTGAGATGCATAATACAACTTCACAAGTTTATGCTTATTCCTTTACAATGCCACTTCTTTTTGATAATTTAATTACTATAAATGCAAGTCATGCAAGCTGTTTATAATTTTAACAAACTTTTCGGTTTAATCCCCAGCTTTTATTATTTATTCTAGGATAAAAGATTAAAAGTTAAATGCATTCCGGATTTAACATATTGTAACCCACAGGGTTTTTTGTTTTTATACAGTCAGATTAAATTTTGTATGACGTTTCGTTTTTAATTTTCTAATGTATACTTGAATGCAAACCTTAAATACTAAACTAAGATTAATTGCAATAGAATGTTTTAGATCTAGGTTTACCAAGAATTTTACAATGAAATTAATAAATCATTAAGAATAAGTTATCAGTTTTCTTTTTAAAAAATTTCAAAATTGATGCGATAAGATTAAAATCATAAAACAAAGTTAAACAATTTACAGTAAAAGTTAAAATAATTTTGTAAATAAAATGCTGCATTCCTACAGAATTTTTAGTAACTTTTAGAATTTTCCAAATTTTACTAAATTTTGATAATGGGCCAAAACCAACAGCAATATGTATACAAAATGGATTTTTACTTCTTTCTTTCATTTAAAGCCTAATAAATAAACATAAAAGGAACTGATCTACGCTAAATTAGCTTAATAAAGTCGTATACTTTCAGAGTTGAAATAACTGGATACCGTATTTAAAAATTTCTATACATAATTTCATTTTACAGTACCAAATTAAAAAACAAATAGCCAACCTTGAATTGAAAAATGTACAACAACTGCAACAATCAACCCAGTTCAAGTTGTGTGAATTGGATGCAAGATTGTGTAAATAAGGCTTTTTATCTATGTTGGAATGCCTTTGATATACAAAGATAGCTACTTAAGAGCCAAGAATTTCTTTTATGGCCCTCTGCTACCCTCTAAAGGAAAAAACAAACTTAAGAATCCCCCTGTATTTTCCTGCACTCTTTAGTTCTCTCTCATTTTT